>CAUYLG010006756.1:0-81440 GCA_963573385.1 Cacajao melanocephalus | reverse complement strand
GTGGCTCCTCCACCGGGAATCTCCTAGTCTGTGGGCAACAAAAATTCGTCTGAAAGTGCGGCGTCCACTCGCTCTCTGCGCTTTCACTGGGAGCTACAATCCTGAGCTGTTGTTAATCGGCCATCTTGGATCTCTCTTCGTCTCCCACATTTGTTGTTTTAAGCTCTGCTTTTGGGGGTGATTTATTACACAGCATTAGAGAACTACACCAGTGAGCCTGGGTTTGGGGAAAAGCTTTAAATATTACACAAAAGACATGAACTATAAAAGAAAAAATCTTTAAATCAGATTTTGCCAAAATAAAAACTTTCACTCTTTGATGAAAGTGGCAACAGGGTTCCAGACAAGCTGACACAGATATCATTTCTCTCTGTTTCTTCCAGAAAGCACAACTAAAACCTTGGAGATACCGCAGCAATCAGAGGAGGACTCTCAAAGATGGAAGGAAGAAGGCAGTCTGGCTACTTGATGGTGGCAGACAGCCCAGGGCAGCCCAGAGACAGCACATTCCTGCCCTGGCAACATGCCATCACTGGAGAACGCGCAGCAGCGGCCCAGGGTGTAAGGCTTTCCTCTCCCTTAGGCATGGTGCCAGCAGACACCACGTGGGGTTCCAAACCGCAGTGCCCCACCCACTGGTAGCAGACAGCCTGTGGCAGCACAACAGCAGCAGATGATGCAGGGGACTCTTCCTGCCCCACAGCCAGCCGTGTTAGCCAGTGGGGAGTCTGCACCCACACCCGCCACCCAGCAGCAGCAGAGCACTCAAATCATGCTTTGCTCCCCCATGGGAAGCCACCATGGAGACCAAGTGTGAAGGCTGGACTTCTACTCCCCACACAGCAATGACCAGCAGAGATCCCCACCCTCCAAACTAGGGAATGGCAGGAGGATTTTGAAGAAAAGAGAATTAGAGAAAGGAACTCTCCAAACCAACACAGGATGTTCTGGGCGGACAGCTAACCGATCCACGCATGAAACTGATCCCAATTAATACACCAAAATGTTTGAGACCTAGATTGTCAGAGCAACCTTTAGATAGCTCACAAAGCAGACCAGAAGAGGACTCAGAAGCCAAATTATCATGAGAACCACAGCCTACAAAGGTAGACCAAGGTACAAACTAACCTAAACAGGATAACGGCTTGCTATAATAGAATATTTAAATAGGATGCTGAGTCTCATAACGTAACATCTGCAATGTCCAGGATACCATAAAAAAATCACTTGCAATACCAAGAGCCAAGAAAATCAGAACTAGGAGAAACGACAATCAACAAATGGTAACACTGAGAAGTCTCACATATTGGAATCATCTGAGAAGGATTTTGAAGCAGCCATCATAAAAATGCTTCAATGAGCAATTATCAATACTCTTGAAACAAATAAAAGAATATATAAAATATCAGGAAAGAGGGCTGGGCATGGTGGCTCACACCTGTAATCCCAGCACTTTGGGAGGCCAAGGCAGGTGGATTAACTGAGGTCAGAAGTTTGAGACCAGCCTGGGCAACATGGTGAAGTCCCGTCTCTACTAAAAATACAAAAACTTAGCCAGGCGTGGTGTCAGGCACTTGTAATCCCAGCTACTCAGGAGGCAGAGTCAGGAGAATTGCTTGAACCCAGGAGGTGGCAGTTGCAATGAACCAAATTCATGCCACTGCACTCCAGTCTGGGTGACAGAGTGAGACTCTGTCTCAAAAAAAAAATGAAACAAAACAAAAACTAAACTAAATAGAAAAGATGGCCAGGCATGGTGGCTCATGCCTGTAATCCAAGCACTTTGGGAGGCTGAGGCAGGCAGATCATCTGAGATCAGGAGTTCGAGACTAGCCTGGCCATCATGATGAAACCCTGTTTCTACTAAAAATACAAAAATTAGCCAGGTGTGGTAGCAGGCACCTGTAATCCCAGCTACTCAGGAGGCTGAGGCAGGAGAATCACTCGAATCCGGGTGGCAGAGGTTGCAGTGAGCCAAGATCATGCCATTGCACTCCAGCCTGGGTAACAAGAGTGAAACTCTATCTAAAAAAAAAAAAAAAAAATAGATCCTTGATTTAAAGAAAAGAAAAGAAAAGAAAAAGACCAGGTGCAATGGCTCAATCCTATAATCCCAGCACTTTGGGAGCCTGAGGTCAGGAGTTCCAGATCAGCCAGACCAACATGGTGAAACCCTGTCTCTACTAAAAAATACAAAAATTATTCAGGCATGGTGGTGCACACCTGTAATCACAGCTATTCGGGAGGCTGAGGCAGGAGAATTACTTGAACCCAGGAGACAGAGGCTGCAGTGAGTTGAGATCATGCCACTGCACTCCAGCCTGGGTGACACAGCAAGACTCCATCTCAAAAAAAAAAAAAAAAAAGATGAAGAAGAAGAAGAAAAGAAAAGAAATAGAAGATATGAATTAATGATGACCAGCCACAGTGGCTCATGCCTGCAATCCCAACATTTTGGGAGGCCAAGGTGGGAGGATTGCTTGAGCCCAGGAGTGCAAGACCAGCCTGGGCAACACAGCAAGACCTCATCTCTACAAATAATAATAAAAAGAAATTAGCTGGGCATGGTGGCATGTATTCATGGTCCCAGCTACTTGGAGGTTGATGTGGTAAGAGGATTGCTTGACCCCAGGCGATGAAAGCTGCAGTGAGCCTGAGTGGAATGCAGAGTCACTCCACTCCAACCTGGGTGACAGAGTTGAGAGCTTATCTCAAAAAAATAAAAATAGACCAGGCGTAGTGGCTCGTGCCTGTTATCCCAGCACTTTGGGAGGCCGAGGCTGGTGGACCACCTGAGATCAGGAGTTCGAGACCAGCCTGGCCAACGTGGTGAAACCCCATTTCTACTATAAATACAAAAATTAGCCAGGCGTGATGGTGTGTGCCTGTAATCCCAGCTACTTAAGAGACTGAGGCAGGAGAATTGCTAGACCTGGGAGGTGGAGGTTGCAGTGAGCTGAGATCGTGCCATTGCACTCCAGCCTGGGCCACAAGAATGAAACTCCTTCCCTCCAAAAATAAAATAAAATAAAAGTAAAAAGAACCAATGGAAATTGTTAAATTTTTTTTTTTTTGAGACAGAGTCTTGCTTTGTTGCCAGGTGCCAGGCTAGAGTGCAGTGGCACGATCTCAGCTCACTGCAACCTCCACCTCCTGGATTCAAGCAATTCGCCTGCCTCAGCCTCCCAAGTAGTTGGGACTACAGGCACATGCCACCACACCCAGCTATTTTTTTTGTATTTTTAGTAGAGACGAGGTTTCACCATGTTGGCCAGGATGGTCTCGATCTCTTGACTTCATGATCCGCCCACCTCGGCCTCCCAAAGTGCTGGGATTACAGGCTTGAACCACCATGCCCGGCCGGGAAATTGTTAAATTTTTAAGTAATCAAAATTTAAAACTCATTGGATGGAGGGGCTCATTAGCACAGTAGATAGTGCATGTCTCATAACATCCATTGGATGGGCTCAGTAATAGTTGGAGAGAAGATATTAAAACATATTGAAGCCAGATCAACATAATTTACCTAGTTTGACCAACAAAGGGAAAATAGGAAAGAAGTGAACAGAGCCTCAGAGACCTGTGGGAAAACAGGAACAGAAGAGCTAACATTTATATCATCGAAGTACTAAAAAGAGAAGATAAAGTGTGGGACAGAAAAAATATTTGAAGAAATTATCACTGCAGTTTTTCAAAATTTGGTGAAAGGCATAAACCTATTCATTCAAGAAGCTGAGTGAACTCCAGAGTAAACCTAAAGAAATACAACCCAAAACACATTGTCATCAAACCTGAAAACTTAAAGACAAAGAACAAACCCTGAAGATAGATAAAAGTAATGCATTACCTATGAAAGAACAAATCTGGCTGGGCCATATGGCTGATGCCTGTAATCCCAGCACTTTGGGAGGCCGACATGGGCAGATCACTTGAGATCAGGAGTTCAAGACCAGCCTGGCCAACTTGGCAAAACTTCATCTCTACTAAAAATTCAAAAATTAGCCAGGTGTGGTGGCACATGCCTGTAAACCCAGCTGCTTGGGAGGCTGAGGCAGGAGAATCACTTGAACCCGAGGTGGAGGCTGCAGTGAGCCGAGATCATACCACTGTACTCCAGCCTGGGTGACAGAGCAATACTCCATCTAAAAAAAAAAGTCAAACAACAGCAGATTTCTTATCTGAAATCCTGGAGGCAAGAAGGAAGTGGCACAACCATTTTCCAATGCTGAAACAAAAAACTATCAATGTCAACTCTATGGTGAATAAAAATATTTATTACAAATGAGGAGAAATTAACTCTGTCAGGCAGAGAAGCACGAGAGAATTTGTCACTAGCTGACCTACTCCTACAGAACGCGTAAAAGTCACCCTCCGAACAAAACGGAAGTGATAATGAAAGGAATCCTGGAATGTCAAAAAGAAAAGAAAGGTGAGGCACAGTGGCTCACACCTATAATCTACTTTGGGAAATCAAGGCGGACAGGTCACTTGAGGTCAGGAATTTGAGACCAGAGTGGGGAACGTGGCAAAACCCTACCTCTATAAAAAACACAAGTTAGCCGTGTGGTGGCACATGCCTGTAGTCCCAGCTACTCAGGAGGCTGAAGTAGGAGGATCCTTGAGCCCAAGAGGCAGAGGTTGTAGTGAGCCAAGACTGCACCACTGTACTCCAACCTGGGTGACAGAGTGAGACCCTGTCTCAAAAAAAAGAAAAGAAAGAACAGAGAAATTGACTTTAAAAAAAATAGGGTTAAATGGCCGGGCGCGGTGGCTCACACCTATAATCCTAGCACTTTGGGAGGCCGAGGCGGGTGGATTACAAGGTCAAGCGATCGAGACCATCCTGGTCAACATGGTGAAACCTCGTCTCTACTAAAAAATACAAAAATTACCTGGGCATGGTGGTGCGTGCCTGTAGTCCCAGCTACTCGGAAGGCTGAGGCAGGAGAATTGCTTGAACCCAGAAGGCGGAGGTTGCGGTGAGCTGAGACGGCGCCATTGCACTCCAGCCTGGGTAACAAGAGCGAAACTCCGTCGCAAAAAAAAATAGGGTTAAATATAATGAGCTGTCCTTATAGTTTTTAAAATCCTGTTTGATAGTTGAAGCAAATCTTACAGTCTAATGCAATGCTCGATATATGTACAGGAAACACAGTCATGTCACTTAATGACAGGGATGTATTCTCAAAAATGAGTCATTAGGCAATTCCGTCATTGTGCAAACATCATAGAGTGTAATGGCACGTGACTATACTGAATATTATAGGTGATTGTAACACAGTGGTAAGTATTTATTTAAACATAGCTAAACATAAAAGAGGTACTATAATCTTATGAGACAGCTATCATATATTGGTCCATTGTTGACCTAAATGTCATTATATGATACTAGGACAATTATATTTCTTAAGTGGGGAGGAAAGAAAGACATAAATGGGAATAAGTTTTCTACATTTTACTTGCAACATTGAAGTATCAGTACCAGTAGACTGTGATAAGTTATATATGTATATTGTCAGCCGGGCATGGTGGTGGGCACCTGTAGTCCCAGGTACACAGGAGGCTAAGCCAGAAGAATCGCTTGAACTCGGGAGGCGGAGGTTGCAGTGAGCCGAGATCATGCCACTGCACTCCAGCCTGGGCGACAGAGTGAGACACTGTTTAAAAAAAAAATTACATATGTATATTGTCATATCTAGAGTAAGCACATACATAAAAAATATGCATAGAAACCTAACCTTAAAAAGAACTACCTGGCCCTTTCCTCTTGGAAGTCCCCTCTCTCTTACTAAAGAGAACTGTTTTCCTTTCTCTTTCTCTTGCCTATTAAACCTCCACTCCCAAACTCCTAAAAAAAAAAAAAAAAACTATTGAGAAATTGTAATGTAGACCACTTTTCTAAGTAGCCCAGAGGAGAGGAAGGAAACAGGAAAAGAAACAGAAAAAGAAAAAAAAATACTGGAAATACTGAAGTATTAGAAATATAGATGATCCCTAACTCACTTATCTGAATATGCACATAATAATAACCTCTTTTGGGCCAAGCTTCTTGACCACTAAACTTTACTTACTTATCTATTTATTTTTAATTTTTTAAGACGGAATCTGGCTCTGTTGCTTAGGCTGGAGTGCAGTGGCATGATTTCTGCTCACTGCAACCTCTGTATCCCGGGTTCAAGTGAATCTCACTCCTCAGCCTCCCAAGTAGCTGAGATTACAGGCATGTGCCATGCATACAACAAATTTTTGTATTTTTAGTGGAGACAGTTTCACCATGTTGGCCAGGCTGGTTTCTAACTCCTGACCTCAGGTGATCCGCCCACCTCAGCCTCCCAAAGTGCTGAGACTACAGGCATGAGCCACCACGCCTGGCCCTTGACCACTAAACTTCAGTTGTACTACTTTACCTAAGCTTTAAAATAATATTTTATAAATAAATTAAGATAAAATCCTTAAAAATGTTCAGGTAACCCACAGGAAGGCAAGAAAAGAGAAAGAGAGGAATGAGAAACATAGGAAACAAACACAAAACAGGTAATACATGGCAGCTTAAGCCCTAACATATTAGTAATTAGTAGGCTGGGTGCGGTGGCTCACGCCTGTAGTCTCAGCACTTTGGGAGGCCAAGGTGGGTGGATCACCTGAGGTCAGGAGTTTGAAACCACCCTGGCCAACATGGTAAAACCCCATCTCTACTAAAAATACAACAATTAGCCAGTTATGGTGGTACATGCCTGTAGTCCCAGCTACTCGGGAGGCTGAGGCAGGAGGATTGCTTGAACCTGGGAGGCAGAAGTTCCAGTGAGCCAAGATCGCATCACTGCACTCCAGCCTGGGTGACAGAATGAGACTCCGTCTCAAAAAAAAGACTCATACTGGTAATTATTTTAAGTGTAAATAGTTTAAATACACAAATTCAGACAACGATTGGCCAAAAAAAATTTTAAAACACAGCCCAACTATGTGCTATCTACAGGACACTGACTTCAAACACAACAGCATAGGTAGATCGAAAGAGGATGAAAAGGCCAGGCGCGGTGGTTCACGCCTGTAATCCCAGCACATTGGGAGGCCGAGGTGGGCGGATCACGAGGTCAAGATATCAAGACCATCCTGGCCAACATGGTGAAACCCCGTCTCTACTAAAATATACAAAAATTATCTGGGAGTGGTGGCATGCACCTGTCGTCCCAGCTACTAGGGAGGCTGAGGCAGGAAGATTGCTTGAACCAGGAGGCAGAGATTGCAGTGAGCCGAGATTGTGTCACTGCACTCCAGCCTGGCGCCTGGCAACAGAGCAAGACTGTCTCAAAAAAAAAAAAAAGAAGAAGAAGAAGAAAGGAAAAAGGATGAGAAAAGAAGCCATATGTGTATATGTGTCTTGGTCCATTTTCTGTTGCTTATAATGGGATATCTGAAACTGGCTAATTTATAAGAAATGAAACTCATTTCTTACAGCTCTAGAGGCTGGGAAGCCTGAGGTCAAGAGGACACATCTGTGAGAGCGTTCTGGGTGGTGGGAACTCTCTACCGAGCCCCAAGACAATGCAGTGTATCACATAGTGAGGGGCTGAGGTGCTAATGTACCTGCTTAGGCTTCTCTTCCTCGTCCTATAAAGCCACCGGTTTCCCTCACACGATAACCCATTAATTCATTAATTCATTAATCCAGTCATCAGGGCAGAGGCATCATGATCCAGTTACCTCTTAAAGGTCCCACCACTCCATACTGCCACATTGGGAATTAATCTCAACATCAGTTTTGAAGGAGCCATTCAAATCACAGCAGCATGCAAACATTGATTTTTTAAAAATCAGGAGTGAGGCAGTTCGGCGGTCCTGCGGATCTGACTCTTGATTCAACAGCGTTTGGACGGAACAGATCCTGGGACTCTTTCTCCTAGCCTCCGACCACCCTCCGATTTCCTCTTCACTTGCAACCTCCGAGACCATCTCCTCGGCCACCTCCTGCTTCTGGGGACCTACTAACACCGTTTTTGTGGTTGGCTCCTTCTTGAGGACCAAGCATGATCCCCGAGATTCGTCAGAATTATTTCCCCGACGTGGAGGCAGCCGTCACCCGCCTCCAAGGTGTACCTGCAGGCCTCCTACACCTGCCGCTCTCTGGGATACTATCTAGACCGCGATGATGTGGCTCTGGAAGGCGGGAGCCACTTCTGCGAATCGGCCGAGGAGAAGCGCGAGGACTACGAGCGTCCTCTGAAGATGCAAAACCAGCGTGGTGGCCGCGCTCTCTTTCAGGACATCAAGAAGCCAGCTCGAGATGAGTGGGGCAACACCCTGGGCGCCGTGGAAGCCGCCATGGCCCTGGGAAAAATCTGAACCAGGCCCTTTTGGATCTTCATGCCCTGGGTTCTGCCCGCAGGGACCCCCATCTCTGTGACGTCCTGGAGAGTCACTTCTAGATGAGGAAGTGAAAATCATCCAGAAGATGGGCGACCACCTGACCAACCTCCGCAGGCTGGCCGGCCCTCAGGCTGGGCTGGGTGAGTCTCTCTTCAAAAGGCTCACTCTCAAGCACGACTAAGAGCCTACAGGGCCCAGCGACTTCTGAAGGGGTCCTTGCAAAGTAACAGGGCTTCTGCCTAAGCCTCTCCCTTCAGCCACTAGGCAGCTTTCTAACTACCCTAACAAGCATTGGACCGAATGGAAATAAAGTTATTTGAAGCAAAAAAAATACAATGAAATATCAGGAGTGACAATATTAATATCACATAAAGTAGACTTCAGAGAAAAAATTGCTAGAGACAAAGAGGGATATTGTATAATGATAAAATAATCAATCCACCAAGAAGACAACAATCCCAAATATATATGCACCAAACAACAGAGCTCCAAAATACATGAAGCAAAAGCTGAGCTGAAAGAAGTAGGCAATCCATAGTTACAGTTGGAAATATATAGAAATTAGATAGAAAATCAGTAAAGACATTGTATTAGGCCATTTTTGTATTGTTATAAAGAAATAGCTGAGACTATGTAATTTATAAAGAAAAAAGGTTTAATTGGCTTGTGGTTCTGCGGGCTGTACAGGAAACATGGTGCCAGCATCTGCTTGTGGTGAGGGCCTCAGGAGGCTTCCAATCATGGCAGAATGCAAAGGAGAAGCCAGTGTATCACACAGCAAGAGGAGGAGAAGAGAGAGAGGAGGGAGATGCTACACACTTTTTCTTTTCTTTTCTTTTCTTTTGAGACAGGTTCTTACTCTGTTGCCCAGGCTGGAGTACCATGGTGTGATCTCAGCTCACTGCAGCCTCTACCTCCTGGGCTCAAGCAATTCTCCCACCTCAGCCTCCTGAGTAGCTGGGACTATAACCACATACTACCACACCCAGCTAATGTTTTCGATTTCTAGTAGAGACGAGGTCTCACTATGTTGCCCAGGCTGGTCTCAAACTCCTGAGCTCAAGTGATCCTCCTGCCTCAGCCTCCCAAAGTGTTGGGATTACAGGCATGTGTCACCATGCCCAGCCAATGCCACCAACTTTTAAAGAACTAGATTTCATGTGAACTAATTGAGAACTCACTCATCACCAAGGGGAAGGTGCTAAACCATTCATAAGGGATCCACCCCCATGATCCAATTCACCTCCCACCAGACCCCGCCTCCAACACTGGAAATTACATTTCAACATGAGATTTGGAGGGGACAAACATCCAAACAATATCAGACATGGGAGAACTGAGCAACACTATCAAATAGGATTTAATTGACGTTTATAAAACACCCTAACCAACAACAGCACAACACAGCCTTTTCAGGTACCTATGGAATATTAATCAGGATAGACCATATCTTGGGTCATAAAGCAAACCTTAACAAATTTAAAATAATAAATCATGTGGGGTATATTCCCTGATCGTAATGGAATTAAACTAGAAATCAATAACAGAAAGACAATAGAAAAAAATCTCCAAATGCTTGGGAATTAACCAACACACTTCTAAATAATTTGTGAGTAAAAAAGAAAGCTTCGGATAAAACATACATAGCTGGGCACGGTGGCTCATGCCTGTAATCCAGCACTTTGGGAAGCAGGGGCAGGCCGATCACCTAAGGTCAGGAGTTCAAGACCAGCCTGCCCAACATGGTTAAACCCTGTCTCTACTAAAAATACAAAAATTAGCTGGGCATGGTGACAGCATCTATAATTCCAGCACTCAAGAGGCTGAGTCAAAAGAATCACTTGAACCCAGGAGGAGGAGGTTGCAGTGAGCCAAGATCATGCCATTGCACTCCAGCCTGGGTGACAGAGAGACTCTGTCTCAAAAAAACAAAACAAAAAAAAAACCAAAAAAAAACAGAACTAAATGCAAATGAAATTGCAACATATCAAAATTGGTAGGATATCTCTAAACCACTGCTGAGAAGAATTTTTTTTTTTTTAGATGGAGTCTTCCTCTGTCACCCAGGCTGGAGTACAGTGGCATGATCTTGGCTCACTGCCACCTCCACCTCCTGGGTTCAAGTGATTCTCCTGCCTCAGTCTCCTGAGCATCTGGGACTACCAGTGACCACCACCACACCTGGCTAATTTTTTGTTTTTTTAGTACAGACAGGGTTTTGAGATGTTGCCCAGGCCGGTTTCAAACTCCTGAGCTCGAGCAATCTGCCTACCTCGGCCTTCCAAAGTGCTGAGATTACAGAAGCGAGCCACTGCGCCCCACTGAGAAGAAAATTTATAGCATTAAATGCTTACATTAGAAAGCATGATAGGATTTATTTCAATAATCTAAGCTCTGACCTCAAGAAACCAGAAGAAGAGCAAAATAATCTCAAAGCAAGAAGAAAGAAGGAAATAAAAATAAGAGCAGAGGCTGGGCGTGGTGGCTCATGTCTATAATCCCAGCACTTTGAGAGGCCAAAGAGGGTGGATCACCTGAGGTCAGGAGTTCAAGACCAGCCTAACCAACATGGTGAAACCCTGTCTCTACTAATAATACAAAATTTAGCTGGGCGTGGTGGCGTGAACCTGTAATCCCAGCTACTTGGGAGGCCGAGGCATGAGAATCACTTGAACCCAGAAGGTGGAGGTTGCAGAGAGCTGAGATCCATTGCACTCCAGCCTGAGTGACAGAGAAAAACACTGTTAAAAAAAAAAAAAAAAGCAGAATTCAATGTAAAAGGGGCCAGGCACAGCAGCTCATGCTGGTAATCCCAGCACTTTGGGAGGCCAAGGCAGGTGGATCACTTTAGCCCAAAAGTTCAAGAGCAGCCTAGGTAACATGGCAAAACCCTATCTCTACAAAAAATACAAACATTAGCTGGACATGATGGCATGTGCCTATAGTCCCAACTACTCAGGAGGCTAAGGAGAGAGGATCACTTGAACCCAGGAGGTCAAGGCTCCGGTGAGCCAAGATCAATTCCACAGCACTCAAGCCTGGGTGACAGAAAATTCTTGTCTAAAAAAAAAAAAAAAAGTCTCTGTGCCCAGATAGTTTCACTAGAGCATTCTCCAAAACATTTAAAGAATTAACACCAATTTTATTCAATATCTTCCAGAAAACAGAAGAGTTGGGAACACTTCCAAACGCATTTTATGAGGCCCTGAAATTGCAAACAGACAAAGACAGTTCTAAAAAAAAATAGAAATAGACTGGGCACAGTAGCTCACGCCTGTAATCCCAGCACTTTGGGAGGCCAAAGTGGGCAGATCACTTGAGGTTGGGAGTTCAAGACCAACCTGACCAACATGGAGAAACCCTGTCTCTACTAAAAATATAAAATTAGCTGGGCGTGGTAGTACATGCCTGGAATCCCAGCTACTCAGGAGGCTGAGGTAGGAGAATCGCTTGAACCCAGGAAGTGGAGGTTGTAGTGAGCCAATATCTAGCCACTGCACTCCAGCCTGGGTGATAAAGTGAAACTCTGTCTCAAAAAAAACAAACTAAGAAAAATGCAAATGGAGACCAGAATAAAATGTCGCTACACATTTATTAGAATAGTACAAATGAAAAATAGGGATAACACCAAATGCTGGCACAGAAGCAAAGAAACTGGAATGGAAAATGGTACAGCCAGTCTGCAAAATAATTCAGTGATTTCTTATTGTCAACAAAAAGTCAAACTCTGCAAAATATTTAATGAGATTTATTCTGAGCCAAATATGAGCGACGATGGCCCATGACGCAGCCCTCAGGAGGTCCTAAACATGTTGTCTAAGGTGGTCGGGGTATAGGTTGGTTTTATACCTTTTAAGGAGACATGAAACTTCCATCAAAGATGTTTAGGAAATAACATTGGTTCAGTCCAGAAAGGTGGGACAACTCGAAGTGTGAGAGTGGAATTCCAGGTTATAAGTAGATTTAAAATTTTTCTAATTAGCAATTGGTTGAAAGAGTTATCAATAGAAAGGAATGTCTGGGTTGAGATAAGAGGTTGTGGAGATCTACGTTTTATCACATAGATGAAGTCTCCAGGGAGCAGGCTTCAGAGAGAATAGATTGTAAATGTTTCCCATCAGATTTAAGGTCTATGTTGATGTAATGCCAGAGAGGTATAATGAGGCATGTATGACCTCCACTTCCTGTTATGGCCTGAACCAGTCTCTCAGGTCAAATTTTAGAGTGTTCTGGCTGAGGAGGAAGTCCATTCAGATGGTTAGGGGCTTTAGAATTTTATTTTTGGTTTGCGTTATGTGGAAAGTAGGAACATTCCTCTTCAAGGTTTTCTTTCTTGTTAAAGAATAAATTTGCTAATAACTCTTTGTTTAGCCCTATCCTATGTAGCTGTTAGACATGCCATGCTTATAGGCACATAGTAAGTATATTCTATGTCCTGTACTTTAACCAAGATATCTGTGCTGGACCCACTCACAGGCATGTCCCAGCTCTCAGCCTATGCCCCTTGCCTGTTTTAAAAAGTTTTACATTATTAGCCAATCAGGTTTTAGTTTAGAGTGTCAGGTCTGGCTCCAACCAATGGAGATCAGACACAGCAATAAGGACAACCCCAAATGCGTAAGGGATACATATATCTGCTTTTCCTTCGTTCATTGCACTCTCCTAGCAAGATGGCTAGCAAGGGTACCCTTCCTGCAGTGCAGGAAGTAAAAATTGCTTTGCTGGGAGATCCTTTGTCTCAGTGCTGAGTTTTCTTTGAGGCACTGAGCATCTGTTTCATTATAAATTAAACATGTAACTATAAAACAACCAGCACTCATACTCTTTAGACATTTATCCCAAAGAAATGAAAACTCATGCTCTCACAAAACCTGTGCACAGGGCCAGGTGTGCTGGCTCACACCTGTAATTCCAGTACTTTGGGAGGCCAAGGCAGGCAGATCACTTTAAGCTCAGGAGTTTGAGACTAGCCTGGCCAACATGGTGAAACCCTGTCTGTACTAAAAATGTTAAAAAAAAAAAACAATTAATTAGCCAGGCGTAGTGGCATACATCTGTAGTCCCAGTTACTTAGAAGACCATGGTGGGAGGATTGCTTGAGCCCAGGAGACAGAGGTTGCAATGAGCTGTGATCCTGCTGTTGTTGCACTCCAGCCTGGGCGACAGAGCCAGAACCTGTCTCAAACAAGCAAACAAACAAACCTGTCCACAAATATTCTTCCCACCTGATTCATAATGGAAAGCAAAAATAAAATTCTAAGCCCCCCAACCAACTAAATGGACCCCTCCTGTCGGCCAAGGGCTTTCTAAAATAAAACTGAAACACTAGCTCAGGCCATCAGGGGAGTGAGTGGTCACTCCCTTCTATTAATTCTAAGGCTTTAAACTCTCAACCATTGCCAATCAGAAAATCTTTGAATCAGCCTATTACCTGGAACCCCACTCCCACCCCATCCACCTCCACTTCCAGTTGTCCCATCTTTCCCAACCAAAGCGATGTACATCTTACATGTATTGATTGATGTCTTATGTCTCCCTAAAACATAAAACTAACCTGTAGCCTGACCACATTCTCAGGATCTCCTGAGGCTGACACAGATTATGGTCACTCACATTTGGCTCAGAATAAATGTCTTCAAACATTTTATAAAGTTTGACTCTCTTTGTCAACAATAACATTCAGAAACAAAAAACAACCAAAGTTTCCTTCAATGGATGAACAGTTTAAAAATCTCTGGATATGGCAGTGCAGTGGCTTATACTTGTAATCCCAGCACTTTGGGAGGCCAAGGCAGGCGTATCATGAGGTCAGGAGTTGGAGACTAGCCTGGTCAACCCGGTGAAAACCTGTGTCTACTAAAAATACAAAAATTAGCCAGGCATGGTGGCAGGCACCATTAATCCCAGCTTCTCAGGAGGCTGAGGCAGGAGGATCACTTGAACCCGGGAGGCGGAGGTTGCAGTGAGCCAAGACCATGACACTGCATTCCAGCTTGGGCAACAAGAGCGAAAGTCTCAAAAAAAAAAAAAAATCTCTGGATAAGGCTGTGCACAGTGGCTCATGCCTATAATCCAGCACTTTGGGAGGCCAAGGCAGGAGGATCTCTTGAGCTCAGGAATTTGAGACCAGCCTGGGCAATATGGCAAAACCCTATCTCTACAAAAAATGCAAAAAATTAGCCAGGTGTGGTGGTGTTCCAGTGGCCCGTATCTAAGTTACTGGTGGCGAATCCTGACGGGTCTGCAGTAACCTCAATTCTTGCCTCCTGAGAAGAAAGATTCAACTGAGGGGCATAAGGCAGAAAAAGAGACTGAGGCAAGTTTCAGAGCAGGAGTGGAAGTTTATTTGAAAAGGCTTTAGAACAAGAAAGAAAGGAAGGTATGCTTGGAAGAGACCCAGGCAGGCAGCTTGAAGAACAAGTACAGGGTTGAACCTTGCTGCTGGGACTCTATGGGCTGGCCCACCTCCAGCATCTTGCGCCCCTGTCCCATGATTCTTCCGTCAGGGTGGACTGCTCTCATGCAGTGCCCTCCTTACCCGTGGGAGGCCATCATGCACAGTGGGTTTAGGAAATTGGTTTTGGAAGTTGCATGCATGTCCATAGGAGGCTTTCTTCCCTTTTCCAGTGAGGGCCCCTGGAAAGTCCTACTCTGCCCTCTTGTCTCTTAATGCGCATGTGCAGGCTCACTCGCCCAATACCTGAGATTTTATTGGAAGCTCTTTTTGCTTCTCCCTAGGCCTGCATTCAATTAACACTTTAGTGTTAACAGCTGCGGATCAGCAGGAGATTGTCTCTTTTTGGGGCCGGCTGCCGATTAATCATTTTTAGAGAGACAATGTAAATATTGTGGAACCATCACCGGACATTCTAGTGGGTGGGGGGGAAGAGTCCTCTCCTGCCCCACTCATGCCTGTCTAACTACCTGTAACAGTGGCATATGCCTGTGACCCCAACTGTTCAGAAGGCTGAAGTGAGAGGATCACCTGAGCCTGAAGGTAGAGGCTGCAGTGAGCCTACCTAAAGATGGTACCACTGCACTCAGCCTGAACAACAGAGTGAGACCTTATCTCAAAAAAAAAAAAATCCGGGGGTCTCCTCTTTCAGCTTTGAAGCCCCCTCCTTCTGTCTCTGTAGGGGGAGCTTCTTCCTTCAGCCTCCCCAGTTCTTTCTTGCCTATTAAACTCTCTGCTCCTTAAAACTGAGGGAATGTATTCTCTTCCCGGGTCCACAAGGGGGCGTGGTTTCAAGGGCAAGAACTTCCCAGCGCCATGCCTGTTTTCGCAGGCACAGGAAAGAATCAAAGATCAGTCACTCCAGCGGAAGTTTAAAGGAACTCCTTTCATAGGCCTGGAAACTTAAAGGAGGTGAGAATTCCTTCCAGGTTAAAAGTCCCCTTCTTCCACACCTTTTTGGATTCCATATTTGGGTGCCTTCCACAATCTCATGGAAGCTTTTCTCTCTTATCTTTCTCTTTCTCCTTTTTCTCTTTATCTGCCTAAATAAATTACTTCCTGCAAAAACTCTCTGGGGTCCGATAATTACTTGCAATTGCACCATGCCCGGCATGGTCCCCTCTCCCATTCTTGGGTGAGTGAGAGACCAAGAGCCTGGAAGAACATCCTCTCAGAGGAACTGAGTCTCCCCTGCACCCTGGAACCCAGTCACAAAACCACATACACACACACACACACACAAAATCTCTGCATACACACTCTGGATGGAGTGTACATCCATACAGTGGAATACTCCTCAGCAATACAAAGCAGCAGCTATTGATGCAGTCAGCCACTTGGATGGATCTCAAGGCAACCATGTTTACTGGAAAAAAGTCAGTTAACAAAAGGTTACATACCGTAGTATGATTCTGTATTCTGTATGATAACATTTTGAAAACAACCAGACTATAGAAATAATGTACAGATTAATCGTTGCTGAGAGACAGGGGCAGGGTGCAGAAGGTGAGCACAACCATAAAGGGTAGCCCAGGGAATTTCTTCATGGTGATGAAATACTTCCATATCGATTGTGGCGGTGGTCCCGTCATTCTACACGTGAGATTAAATCACAGAGAACCACATACACAAATGAGTACATATCAAAACTGGCGAAAGCTCAATGAGGTTTGTAGTCTAATTACCAGGATGGTACCATGTCAGTTTCCTGAATTAGCTTTGTACTGCAGTTACATAGGTAGCAGCACTTGAGGGAAGACAAGGAAGGGTAATGGGACTCTAGGTACTGATTTCGCAACTTCATGTGAGTCTATAGTTATTTTATTATTTTTTTTTCTTTTTGTAAATTATTTTATTTCTTCCATAATGATTTAGAGGGACTATCTTCAAACCAGTCCAAATATTTCATAAATATTTTCCAACCAATTGAGAAAGTCATACTCTGTCATCTTGGAAAGGTAATTTGTTACACAATAAGCTACCTCACATCTTTCAGCAAGAAATACATTCAATTTGAAGAGTAAAGACATTACAGAATGAATTAGGACACAATTAAAATTTGCTTTAAGTATTTCCTTGGGAGAGAGGACATCACATTTCTACTCAATGAAGAGAAACATTTTCACAGTCCAGAGATCTTTTATTTTTTTTTTAACACCTATTATGTCATGAATTCATAGGGAAGAGGTTCCAGCAGCTCAGGCTCCTTCCCATGGGTTCTCACACGGTGCACTTCTCTGGGGTCAGCAGGCTGGTGCTTCAGCTGAACCCAGGTTCCTTTCTCTTTGGCTTCCTTCCTTGTCTGATCATTTTCCTTCACGTGTTTCAGGAAGCTGTCTCGGCTCTCAGAGTGCTTAATATGTTCAATACACACATGAATTCTCTTGGCAAGAATCTTGCCCTTCACTTGTTTGTTTACAACAATGCCAACAGCACACTGGGTAACACTGTAGACTCTCTTCCAGTTTTGCCATGCTGACACTTGTGGCCATTCCTTTTTGAACAGTGTGCATTCCCTTGATGTCTACAATATCACCTTTCTTACAGATTCACATATACATGACCAGAGGAACAACTCCATGTTTTCCAAAAGGCCTAGAGAACATATATCAGGTGCCTCTCCTCTTTCCCTCTGTGTTCCTCATTTTGGCGAATTACCGGAAGATGGCTCCAGCCAAAAAAGTTCTATTTTATTTTATTTATTTATTTATTTATTTTGAGACAGAGTTTCACTCTTGTTACCCAGGCTGGAGTGCAATGGCACCATCTCAGCTCACTGCAACCTCTGCCTCCCAGGTTCAAGTGATTCTTCTGCCTCAGCCTCCCGAGTAGCTGGGATTACAGGCATGCATCACCACGCCCTACTAATTTTTACATTTTCAGTAGAGATGGGGTTTTGCCATGTTAGTCAGGCTGGTCTCGAACTCCTGACCTCAGGTGATCCACCCCCCTCAGCCTCCCAAAGTGCTGGGATTACAGGTGTGAGCCACTGTGCCTGGCCTATAGTTATCCTAAAAAGGTTTTAAAAGAAAAAAAAAATTACAAAAATGAAAAAGCAAGCCACAAATGGAGATAAATTATTTTCAGAACATATACTTGTATCTAGAATACATATATATAACTCTTACAACATAATAAGAAGACAGTTCATTTTTTTTTTAAGACAGTCTACCTCTGTTACCCAGGCTGGAGTGTGGTGGCGTGATCTCGGCTCACTGCAACCTCTGTCTCCCGAGTTCAAGCGATTCTCCTGTCTCAGCCTCCTGAGCAGCTGGGATTACAGGTGCGTACCACCACACCCAGCTGATTTTTGTATTTTTAGTAGAGACAGGGTTTCACCACATTGGCCAGCCTGGTCTTGAACTCCTGACCTTGGGTGATCTGCCCACCTCGGCCTCCCAAAGTGCTGGGAGTACAAGTGTGAGCCACCCTGCCTGGCCAATTCAATTTTTTTTTAAGGGCAAAATTTTGAACAGAGACTTCACCAGAGATGTTCTACAGGTGTCCTTCTACAAGAAGGACATGAAAAAATACTCAATATCACTAGCATTAAGGTAATGCAGATTAAAACTTCAATGAAAACAAAAAACTTGGATAAGATACCACTATATCTCTGCTAGAAAGGCTAATTTTCATGATGAGAGACAGGCTCTCACTGTGTGGCCCAGGCTACAGTGCAGTGGCAGAAGCTTGCTGTAACCTGCAACTTCTGGTCTTAAGCGATACTCCTACCTCACCCTCCAGAGTAGCTAGGACTACAGTTGCGTAGGCTAATTTTTATTTTATTTTATTTATTATTTTATTATTTTATTTTATTTTATTTGTAGAGACAGGGTGTCGCTATGTTGTCCAGGCTGTTCTCCAACTCCTGGCCTCAAGGATTCTCCCACTTTGGCCTCCCACCCACTGAGATTGCAGGCATGAGCCATCATGCCCAGCCCCTGAATGGCTAAAATTTTTAAACACTGGTCATACCAGGTGTGGGCAAGAATGCAGCGGAACAGCAAGTCTTATGCCCTGCTGGTGGAAATGAAAAATGGTACAATTATTTTTGGAAATCAGCTAAGCAGTCTCTTAAAAAGTTAACATTTACCTTTCATATAATGCCAACTTCCCATTCCTAAATATGTACTCAGGAGGAGTGAAACCCCATGTGCACACAAAGGCTTGTACACGAATGTTCATGGCAGCTTTCTTTGCATTAGCTGGCTGCCACGTGATTGCACCAGGGTCCCATGGCCAGGGTGGCATGGGGTACATTTTTACCCCGGAATTCCCTTTCGGGTCATGTGTAGAGCTTAGGTTTACTGCCATCTTCATGTTCGTATTTATACTTGCACAGAGGGATAAGAGGAAGCAGAGCGGGCCGGGGACACCTGGGAGAGGCTGCTCCAGCGCTTGCCCTGCTCCATCTTCCTGCAAATCCTGGGAGCACAGCAGAGATGTGGGCACTGGCGTCTGCCCACTCTGCCTGAAGGAGGGTCCCGGAGCTGGCAAGGAAGGCGGGAGCAGGCCCAGGTCCTGCCTCACACTTCCCGGCACCTCCCACCCTGCCAGAGCCTGCTCTCTAAGCATCATTTTCCTTATCAAACTGGCAAGCAACTTTTAAAGTGTTGGTATCCAGGGCTGATGAAAATGCAAAAACAGCGCAAAACAAGGGCACCCAGGTAGGGTGGTGCTGGAAGGCAATTTGCAGCATGTATTGTTTTAAATCTGTTAAATGTGTGTCAACCTTTGACCCATTTAGGACTCTATCCCAGAGAACTGGTTTAGGTGTTTAAAAAAAAAAAAACATGCGGCTGGGCGTCGCGGTGTCCACCTGTAGTCCCAGTGCTTTGGGAGGCTGAGGCAGGAGGATCACTTGAGGCCAAGAGTTGGGGGTTACAGTGAGCTATGATGGGCTCACTGCACTCCAGCTTGGGCTACAGAGCCAGACCCTGTCGCTTACAATAAAAAATAAAATACGTAGCACCTAACGCAGTCAATATATGAAAAAGTAGAAACAACCAAAAATGCTCAACAATAATGTAGGAAAATAACTCTCAGCCTCAAATTTCATTTTCAGCCAGTGGCAGAGAGACTTAAAACATCTTCAGGCGTGCAAGGACTCCAGGATGCCCGCTGTGCATTCTTGTTCACAAAGGCTGTCCTTTGGGAAAGCAAGATGGGAGGCCGAGAGAGAGGAAGCCGTGGAATGCAGAACACAGGCTCCACCAGGGGAGAGGTGAATGGAAGGGCGGGCTGGGGTGTGGCGGTAGAACCCTGGCCTTGAGCCCACCGGCCAGGATGGAGCCCACCCAAGGATGGAGGGTGGCAGGCGCAAACCCCCGATTTGAGGCTGTGGGGTCAGGAAGAAGATGGAAAAGCATTTTCTGTTGGACCATTTTGGGGGGAAATTGATGTATAGAAAACTGGGCACGAGGCCTGGTGTGGTGGCGGGCACCTGTAATCCCAGCACTTTGGGAGGCCGAGGTGGAGGATCACTTGAGGCAGGAATTCGAGACCAGCCCGGCCAGCATGGCAAAACCCTGTCTCCACTAAAACTGTAAAAATTAGCTGGGCATGGTGGTGCACACCTATGATCCCAGCTACTCTGGAGGCTGAGGCAGGATCGCTTGAACCCAGGAGGCGGAGGCTGCAGTAAGAGATTACGCCACTGCACTCCAGAGTGGTATAGTATTCTGGGCAACAGAGCGCGACCCTCTCTCAGAAAAAAAAAAAGAAAAAGAAAACTAGACACAAAAGAGACAGAGACAAAGACAGAGAGACTTTACCCTCCAGTGAAAACAAAATAAGTCATTCCAGAAAGGAGAAGAGTCATAGTGCGCAGCTTGTTCCAGCAGTAAACAGCATTTACATAATTACAATTATTAAATCACTATTGATTTAGCCAAATTGTTTCTGTATTTGTCTACTAATAACTAATGATTAACACTGTATTAGTTTCCTAGGGCTGCCATAACAAAAAAGCACAGACGGGGAGGCTGAAACAGCAGATGTTGATTTGCTCACAGTTCTGGAGTCTGGAGGCCCAGGACCGAGGTGCCCGCAGGGTGGTTTTCCCTGCAGCTGCTCTCCTTGACTTGCAGCTGCTCTCCTTGACTTGCAGCTGCTCTCCTGTCCTCTCCCTGTAACCTAACGTGACCTTTCTCTGTGCACACCCACACCCGGTGTCTCTTCCTCTCAGAAGGTCCCTTATGACCTTATTTAAGCTTAATTACCCCTTTAAAAGCCCTGCCTCCGAATACAGTCACATGGGGGTTTGGGGCTTCAATATAAGCAGGGGAACACAATTCCAGTCATAACAGCTCCTAAGCTTGATGCCGTAGGAGGGGAAGAGGGGAGGCAGGAGACGCAGCTGGAGGGGAGCGGATCAAGCAATGGCAGCACAGGAGGATATGAGGATATGCTTGAGAAATTTGGTGGGAAATCCTGGGAAAAGCAGCATAACAGGTTGAAAAATATTTGCCTCTAGATGAAACAGAATGAATGGGTCAGCAACTTGCTGGTGTGTGTTTGTGTGTGTGTGTGTGTGTGTGTGATTTTTAAAAAACAGAGAGGGTCTCGCTATGCTGCCCAGATTGGTCTCGAACTTCTGGGCTTTAGTGATCTGCCTTCCCTGGCCTCCCAAAATGCTGGGACTGCAGGTGCGAGCCACCGCGCCCAGACTCATTGATATTTTTAAGCACTACTTGATTTTTTTCACTTTCGTGATACACACTGCAATGGACACGCTAAAGCCAGCCCCTTCTCCTGGCCCACCTGAAATAGCACTAATAAGCCTGAGGAATCAGCCTCAGCTCAAGAGACAGGCTTGGTTGGCGCCCAGTGGCTGGTTATGAAACAGGTGGGGCTTGCCCAGTCTTCGGGAAAGGTCTCTCCTGACACTAAATACAGGGTGATCAACGCAGGAAGCCAGGGTCCTCCCACCATGAGGACAAGGAAGCACGTAGCGCCAGCTGTGGCGGGCAGCTGTCCCAGCACAAAGCTGATGCTATGGATGATGGGGCAGGGAGGCGGGAAGAACCTGAGAACTAAGGACATCTTTGAACACCTGAACCTTTCAGCCAGAAGACCATCCTTGCTCTGACTTCTGATGCGTAAGTGTTAGAATCTTTTCTGAGTGGGTGTGTGCCAGCCTGAGGAGGGCTTCCTCTTAGATGCAGCTTAAAGCGCCTAGAGAGACACACAACTGCATTCATGTACAAAATTGCTAAGTAAAACTGTCTTTTAAAAAGTAGTAGATACAAGGCTCGATGCAATGGCTCACATCTGTAATCGCAGCACTTTAGGAGGTTGAGGTAGGTGAATTACCTGAGGTCAGAAGTTCAAGACCAGCCTGGCCAACATGGTGCAACCTGTCCCTACTAAAAATACAAAAATTAGACAGGTGTGGTGGCACCATGCCTGTAGTCCCAGCTACTTGGAGGTTGAAGCAGGAGAATCGCTTGAGCCCGGGAGGTGGAAGTTGCAGTGAGCTCAGATTGTGCCACTGCAGTCCAGCCTGGGCAACAGAGCAAGACTCTGTCACAAAAATAAATAAATAAATAAATAAATAAAAATAAAAAGTAGTAGATACAATACGTCTTACTTTTAACATATATGTGTATGTGGATATAGATACAAATATGTGAAAATGTTAATAGTTGTAATCGCTGATAGATTTTTTCTTTTTATTTTTCTCTGTTCATTAAGTTTTCAGAATAACAAGCATTGTGTGATCAGATAATTTTATTACATTTTCCCCTTGCTTTGCTAATTGTTAACCTTGTTAAGTTTTATAAAAATATATTTTATATTATTTGGTATGGGCATTATAAATGTGGATTTATTTTCCCAAAATAAATACTGCTAACTCCCATTCAATATGAGGTCAAAACCAAACAAATTCAAACAAAAACATTACCATTACAAGACAAAATACAGAGAAATATTTCTTATGTGTAGAGACGAAATCCTCAACAAAATACAAAAATTTGTTCAAAAAAATACAAAAATTAGCCAGGTATGGTGGCACATGTGTGGTCCCAGCGACTGGGGAGGCTGACATGAGAGGGTCACTTGAGCCCAGGGTGCTGAGGCTGCAGTGAGCTGTGAGGGAGCCACAGCACTCCAGCCTCGGAGACACATGGAGATACATGTCTATAGATATGAACATATCTGATAAGAGCCTTGTGTCTAGAATATAGAAAGAACTCTCTCAATTCAATAATGAAAAATAACTCATTTTTTTTTAACTAGGCAAAAGATCTGAGTAGATATTTTTCCAAGGAAGATGTACAAATGAGAAAAAAGCAAATGAAAAGATGCTTGGCCAGGCGTGGTGGCTCACGCCCGCAATTCCAGCATTTTGGGAGGCCAATGTGAGCAGATCACTTGAGCCCAGGAGTTTCAGACCAACCTGGGCAACATGGTGAAACTCTGTCTCAACCAAAATACAAAGAGAGGTGGGCGTGGTGGTGTGTACCTGCGGTCCCAGCTACTTTGGAGGCTGCAGTGGGAGGATCATTTGAGGCAGAAAAGGTCGAGGCTGAGGTGAGCTGTGATCGCATCACTGCACTCCAAGCTGGGTGGCAGAGCAAGACCCCATCTCAAAAAAACCCAGAAAACAAAAAAACATTGACTGACAGTCTCTTGGCAAAAACAAAAACAAACAAAAAACAATAAAATACCACTTCACACCCAGTAGGATGGAGGAAGGCAGGAATGCAGGACGGAAGGAGGGAAGAAAGGAAGGAAGGGAGGGAGGGAGGGAAGGAAGGAAGGAAGAAAGGAAGGAGAAGGAACTGAAAAAAGGGAGAGAAGGAGAGAAGAAAAAAGAAAAAATTACCACTGTTAATGAAAATGTGGAGAAATTAGAACACGTGTGCATTGCCGGTTGGAATGTAAAACGGTGCAGCTGCTGTGGAAAATAGTATGATGGTTTCTTAAAAAGTTGAACATAGAAGTATATGATCCAGAAATTCCACTCCTACCTATTTGCCCAAAATAATGGCAAGCTGGGACTAGACACTGTACGCCAGTGTTCGTGGCGGCATTATTCACAAAGAGCCAAAAGGTGGCAGCAGTCCAAAAGTCCATTGACATGAATGAATAAGCAAAATGTGGTACGTCTATTAACTCAGCCTTAAAAAGGAATGAAATTCTGATACATGCTATGCTATGGACTTAACCGTGCCCCCTCAAAATGTGTATGGAAGGCCTAACCCCCAACCTGATGGGGCGGCTGGAAGAAAATTATGTCCAGATGAGGTGATGGGGGCAGGGCTTCCTGATGGGATGGGCGCCCCACAAGAAGAGGAAGAGACGTGAGTGCTCTCCCTCTGTGCCATGTGGGGACGCAGCAAGAAGGCAACCTCTGCAAGCCAATAAGAAAGCCCTCAGCAAACCCATCCTGCTGGCATTCTGACCTCAACCTTCCAGCCTTTAGAACTGAGAGAAATATATTTATGTTGTTTAAGCCGGGGTTCCCAAGCTCCCGGCTATGGCCGGGTTTGGATCGGAACCAGGACACACAGCAGGAGGTGGGAGGCGGGTGAGGGGGCATTGCCACCTGAGCTCCGTCTCCTCTCAGATCGGATTCTCTTAGGAGCGCAAACCCCCTCGTGAACTGCGCATGCGGGGGATCTAGGTTGCGCACTCGTTATCAGAATCTAACTAATGCCTGCTGATCTGGGGTGGGACAGTTTCATCCTGAAACCATACCCTCACCAACACCCCGTGGAAAAATTGTCTTCCATAAAACCAGTTCCTGCTGCCAAAAAGTCTGGGGCGCTGGTTGAAGCCACCCAATCTCTGGTATTTTGTTATGGCAGCCCAAGCTGACAAAGGCATGCTACAAAGTGGATGAACTTGGAGGACGCTATGCTAAGTGAAATTAAGCCAGACATAAAAGGGCAAATATTGTGATCCCACCTACATGAATACGCAAATTCATAGAGACAGAAAGTCGAAGTTACTAGGAGCTGGGCGGGGCGCGGTGGCTCACACCTGTAATCCCGGCACTTTGGGAGGCCGAGTCGGGTGGATCACCTCAGGTCAGGAATTCCAGTCCAGCCTGGCCAACATGGTGAAACCCCATCTCTACTGGAAATACAAAATTTAGACAGGTGTGGTGGCATGCACCTGTAATCCCAGCTACTTGGGAGGCTGAGGCACGGGGAGACTGGCCTCCTTGAACCTCGGAGACAAAGGTTGCAGTGAGCCAAGATAGTGCCACTGCACTCCAGCCTGGGCAATAGAGTAAGACTCTGTCTCAAAAAAAGAAGAACAGGAAATTATTAGGGACTGGAGAGAGGAGAGAAGGGGGAAGGATTATTTAAAGGGCACAGAGTTTCTGTATAGGATGATGAAAAAGTGCTGGGAATGGATAGTGGTGATGGCGGCCCAGCACTGTGAATGTACTTAAGACCACTAAACTGTACATGTAAAAATGGTTACAATGGCAAATTTTATGTGAATTCCACCACAATAAAAATTGCAACAACAACAAAAAAATACACGGACCAAGCCAGGCATGCTGGTGGACAGCTGTACTACCAGCTACTCAGGAAGCTAAGGTGGGAGGATTGTTTGAGCCCAGGAGTTCAAGTCCCTCCTCAGCAACATAAGGAGACCTCATCTCTAAAAATAAGCAATAAATGCATGGAGCAATAATTGACAGCGAAAAGGGGAAATATACATGTCACTGCATAATTACAGTTGGAGTTTTAAAGTTGAGATTCTGATTTGTAATTTTTTAATGACTAAAGATATAGGAGGTCTTTCATGGCCTTATTGTTCATTTGTATCTCTTCTTTGGGGAAATGTCTATTTAAGTCCTTCACCTGGTTTTTCATTGGGCGGGTCTTTTGTTTGCTTTTTTTTTTTTTTCCTGCGTAGTTGTAGGAGTTTCCTATATGATCTGGGTATTAATCTGTCATCAGATATAAGATGAACAGATATTATTCTTATTCCCTAGGTTGTCTTTTCACTCTCATGATGTCCCCTGATGCATGAAAATTTTTTATCTTAATGAATTCCAACTCACTTTTTTCTTCTGTTACCTGTGTTTTTGGTGGTGTCCTGAAGAAACCTTTTCCAACTTAGCAGAGTTAAACTTCATCCTCTTGCATGTGGCTATTCAGTTGTCTCAGCACTATTTTTTGAAAAGACTGTTCTTACTTTATTGTTTTGGTACCCACATCAAAAGTCAATTGACCACATATATAAAGGCTTTCTTCCAATTCCATCAGTCTACATGTTTATCCTCACACTCATACCACACTGTTTTGAATACTGTAGCTTTGTAGTAAGTTTTCAAATTGGGAAGTGTATGTCCTCCAACATTGTTCTGTTTTATCAAGAATGCCTTAAATATTCAGGGTCTGTTGAAATTCTGTATGTATTTTAGAATAAATTTTCATATTTTTACGGAAAACAACAGTGGGATTTTTGACAAAAATACATTGAATCTTTAGATCAGTTTGCAGAGTATTGTCATTTTAACAATATTACATCTTCCAATTCATGAACACAGTATGTCTTTACATTTATTTAGAACTTTAATTTCTTTCAGGAATGTTTTGTAGTTTAGTGTATAGCTTTCCTCACCTTTGTTTTACTTCTAAGCATTTTATTGCTTTTTGATGATATGTAAGCGGAATTCCTTTTTGGATTGTTCATTGCTAGTGTTTAGAAATACTACTATTTTTGTGTTGATTTTGTGTCCTACAACATTGCTGAATTCATTCTTTAGTCCTAACAGTTTTTGTGGCTTCCTTAGGGTTTTCTATATATCAGGTCATATCATCTGTGAACAGAGATAACTAACTTCTTTTCCAGTTTGGGTATACTCAGGCACAGTGGCTCATGCCTGTAGTGCCAGCACTTTGGGAGGCTGAGGTAGGAGGATTGTTTGAGCCCAGGAGTTCGAGGCCAGCCTTGAGGAAACATGGCAAAACCTTGTCTCAATAAAAAATACAAAAGTTAGCTAGGTGTAGTGGCACATGCTTGTGGTCCCAGCTACTAGGGATTCTGAGATGGGAGGATCACCTGAGCGAGCCCAGGAGGCTGAGGCCATGGTGGGCTGTGATCATGTCACTGCACCCCAGCCTGGGTGACAGAGTGAGATCCTGTCTCAAACAAACAAAAAAAGTTGGGTGTCTTTTATTTCTTTTCCTTGCCTAATTTCTCCAGCTACATCTTTCATTACTATGTTGAATAGAGGTGGCAAAAGCGGGCATCATTGTCTTTTTCCTGATCTTGGAAAGCTTTTAGTCTTACACCACTGAATATGATGTGGATTTTTCACATACAGTCTTTATCATGGAGGGGATACTCTTCTATTCCTAGTTTATTGAGTGTTTTTATATGAAAGGCTGTTGAATTTAATCATTTGTGTGTGTGTGTGTGTGTGTGTGTGTGTGTGTGACCAAAGTCTCACTCTATTGGCCAGGCTGGAGTGCAGTGGCGTGATCTTGGCTCATCTCAACCTCCATCTCCCAGATTCTCCTACCTCAACCTCCTGAGTAGCTGGGACTACAGGCACCTGCCACCACGCCCGACTAATTTTTTTTGTATTTTTAGCAGAGATGGGGTTTCACCATAGTGGTCAGGCTGGTCTTGAACTCCTGGCCTTGTGATCCGCCCGCCTCGGCCTCTCAAAGTGCTGGGATTACAGGTGTGAGCCACTGTGCCTGGCCGAATTTAATCAATTTTTAAAAATCAACTGAGACTTTTTTTTTCTTTTTTGAGATGAAATCTCACTCTGTTACTCAGGCTGGAGTGCAGTGGTGCAATCTTGGCTCACTGCAACCTCAAGCTCCTGGAGCAATTCTCCTGTCTCAGCCTCCCAAGTAGCTGGGATTACAGGCACCTGCCACCACACTTGGCTAATTTTGTATTTTTACTAGAGACGAGGTTTCGCCATGTTAGCCAGGCTGGTCTTGAACTGCTGGCCTCAATTGATCCACCCATCTCATCCTTCTGAAGTGCTGAGATTACAGGCATGAGACACCACGCCTGACTGAATCTAGTATTTTTCCTTCATTCTACAAATATGGCAAGTTACAATGAAAGATTCTTGTATGTTGAACTACCCTTGCTCTGGGGATACATTCCACTTTCCCATAGTGTCTAATCAATTTAATATATTACTAGATTTGGTTTGGTAGTATTTTGTTGAGAATTTTTCCTTCCTCAAAAGGAAGATGAGCCTCCAGTTTTCTTGCAGAATTTTTGTACCCTACAAGATACAAAGCTTTGGTATCAGGGGAATGCTGGAGTCATAGAATGAGTTCTGAAGTGCTCTTCCCTCTTCGATTTTTCTGGATGAGTTTGAGAAATACTGTTACATTAATCTCTAAATATTCAGTAGAGTTCACCAGTGAAGCTATCTGGTCCTGGGATTTTCTTTATTGGGAGGTTTTTGATTGTTGGTTCAATCTTCTTACTTGTTACAGGTTTAGTCTGTTTTTTTAGTTCTTCTTGTGCCAGTTTTGTTAGTTTGTATGTTATTTGTCCTTGGCTGGGTGCGGTGGCTCACGCTTATAATTCCAGCACTTTGGGAGGTAGAGACAAGTGGATCACTTGAGGTCAGGAGTTCGAGATCAGCCTGGCCAACACAGCAAAATCCTGTCTCTACCAAAAATACAAAATTAGCCAGACATGGTGGCAAATGCCTGTAAGGTCCCAGCTACAAAGGAGGCTGGGGTGGGAGGATTGCTTGAACCCGGGAGGCAGAGGTTGCAGTGACCCAAGATCATGCCACTGCACTCCAGCCTGGGCCACAGGTGCTATCTGGGGAGAAGCTTTCAGGAGTACGGCCTTTTGAAGCTTCTTAATTTCATTCTTGATCATTCTGTTTCTCATTTTCTTTGCCTTCATGCTAAAACGATCAGAATCGATCATCTTGGCTTCCCCTTCTCCGGCTTCAGTCTTCTTGGCCCATAGCGTGGCTGTCCATTTTGTATTGATGGCTGCCTTCTGCCAGGCTTGTTGGCCATACCTCTGGTGGGCGCTTTGTGGGAACTGGAGGATGAAGTCAGGGAGCTGCATGCATTTGAACAGCATGGCCTGTCTTCTTACCTGAGTGCAAGGTCCACCAACCAAAGCCCTGTTCTGAGCAACATCTACAATTGCAACCAGCTTTCCGGCATGAGGTCCAGAGATGTAGGCCACTTGGCCAACCTCCACAAAGTCCCTGAACAGCAAGTTGGTGGCACCCATAGAGAAGCTAAATCTTCTGATAGAAGGGTAAGCAGCTGCCACCACTGCCAAGAGGACCCAAACTAAAGCAGGTGCCTGTGCTGCTTCCTCAGGGAACACCAGACCAGTCAATATGCACGGATCCATTGTTTTTGGAGGAGGAGATCACCACTGCCCACCCTGGCACCAGTCAGATGCTGGAAGAGTGCAGGCAGCCATCCTTACCGTGAGGCAGCACTGAGGAGGGGGATGGTGGTGGTTCACAGATGCCACTCACTCACAAAGCAGCAGTCTCTCCCTCCAGGAAGTGCTTCCTGGTGGTTGTAAGAGTTTGAACAGGGTTCAGAGATCCAGAATTGTTGCTTCTGGTTGATCTTTCCAGATCAATGGATGGCTCAGTGCAGTGACCACCCGCTAGATCTCTTTCACCCTATCTACTTTCATTTCATGTGCAATTCTGGTAAATTTCTTTTTAAAGTCCAGTGTGAAAACCTTAGCCTTTTATTTAGAGTGTTTAAGCAAATTAACTTATAATGTAATTACTGATATTTTTTAGTTTTGAGTTTGATGGCTACTATTTCGTGATTTGTCTTGTCTGTACTTATTCTTTTATCCTTCAGTTCCTGTCTTCTATTGGGTTGATCAAGTTTTATCTTTCAAGGGAATTTTTTAATTAAAAAATTTTTTTTTCCATTTTTAAATTTTTTGTAGGGGTGGAATTTCACTATGTTGCCCAGGCTGGTCTCAAACTCCTGGTCTCAAGTGATCCTCCCACCTTGGCCTCTCAAAGTGCTGGAATTACAGATGAGAGCCAGTGCACCCAGCCTTAATTTTTTTTTTTTTTTCAGAGAGTCTCACTCCCAAGCTAGAGTGCAGTGGCACAATCTTGGCTCACTGCAACCTCTGCCTTCCGGTTTCAAGTGACTCTTCTGCCTCACCCTCCCAAGTAGATGAGATTACAGGCACCCATCACTATACCTGGCTAGTTTTTGTATTTTTAGTAGAGATGGGGTTTCACTCTCTTGGCCAGGCTGGTCTTGAACTCCTGACCTCAAGTGATCTGCCCGCCTCAGCCTCCCAAAGTGTTGGGATTATAGGTGTGAGCCACTGCACCCGCCGGCCCTAATTTTTAAAAAGTTTTAAGAATTCCATTAAACCTCTTCTTTTGCTTTTTGGCTGTAATGTTTGCATTTTTTAGATGGCCGCGCTAAAGTGATATGCCCTGAGCTTATCAGTTTCTCCTGCTGTCCTCATGACAAATCACAGTAGTTTTAAGAAACTTAGAGCTCACATCCTCTGTGTGACTGTCATATATTTTACTTCTACGTGCTATACACCCCAAATATACCAATGCTATTTCTGCTTTAAGCATTCATTGGTCTTGTAAAGAACTCAAGCAAAGAAAAAAATCGTGTATTTACCCACATATTTACTATTTCCAGTGTTTTTCCTTCCTCCCTGGAGGCCTGAATTTCCCTTTTTTTTTTTTAAGCACTTTTTTTGGTAGTACTTTTCTCCTATGATGAACTCTGTCAGCATTCCATGAAGTTGTTTTTATTCCAACTTCTTTTTTTTTTTTTTTTTTTTTTTTGAGATGGAGTTTCACTCTTGCTGCCCAGTGTGGAATGCAGTGACATGATCTCAGCTCACTGCAACCTCTGCCTCCCGGGTTCAAGAGATTCTCCTGTCTCACCCTCCCGAGTAGCTGGGGTTACAGGCACCCATCACCACACCCAGCTAATTTTTGTATTTTTAGTAGAGACAGGGTTTTGCCATGTTGGCCAGGCCAGTCTTGAACTCCTAACCTTAAGTGATTCACTCGCCTTAGCCTTCCAAAGTGCAGGGATTACAGGCGTGAGCCACCGCGCCTGGCTCCAACTTCGTTGAATATTTTCCGTGCATATAGAATGTTAGCTCTTCTTTCAGCATTTTATGGTGTCACTCCACTGTTCCTGATGGAAAGGCAGCTGTCATTTTTGTCATTGTTCACATCTGGTGTTTTTGTTTTCCTGGCTACTACTTTTTCAGCATCTTTAATTTTCAGCATTTGACTATGATGCATCTAGGTATGGCCTTCTTTATATTCATGCTGCTTTTAAGGGGAGGGAGTAGTGATTCCGTGAGGCCAGATGCAGATCAAGAGAGAAATGGTACACTTGACATGCTGCACTCAGTTCCCTGGGGAGAAACAGCATACCACGCACGGCCACTCAGTGGAAGCAACCACCGGTTATGGGGCACAGCCAGCAGGGGAATGTGGACAAGACTCCTTATGGTGGTTTCCCAGGAAGGAACAGGTGAGACGGGGTCAGCAGAGTGAGACTGACTGGAATAATCTCAGCAGGCGCTGGGCCACAGAGGCTGTTGCAGGTTGTCTGGTACTGCCCTGGGGTGTCAGGGTGCTGGCCTGGAGCTTGAGCCCAAGAAGGGAGGTAGTTCTGTGCGTAAACTTGATAGGCTGCTCCAGAGGACTGACTGGCCTCTAGCCAGGACCTCAAAGTTAGGGCCTCAAAACTGGGTTAAGATGGCAATTTTTAAAAACCAACAGAATTTTGGCCAATATTTCTCCATATCTTTTTTTCTGCCACATTTTCTCTCCTATCCTGGGATTCTAGTTGTGTAGTTGTTACATTGTCTCAGTTTGAGTCTCTGCTCATTTATTTATTTTACAATCTTTTCTTCCTTTTTCAATTTAGATAGTTTCTTTAACCTGTCTTCAAGTTCGCTGACTTTTCTTCTGCAAATAGGGAAATGGGAAGATGCTGATCAAAGAGTACAAACTCTCAGTTTAAAGATAAGTTCCGGGTAGCCGGGCACAGTGGCTCACACCTGTAATCCCAGCACTTTGGGAGGCCAAGGTGCGTGGATTATCTGAGGTCAGGAGTTAGAGAACGGCCTGACCAACATGATGAAACTCTCTCTACTAAAAATACAAAGATTAGCCGAGTGTGGTGGCAGGTGCCTGTAATTCCAGCTACTTGGGAGGCTGAGGCAGGAGAATTGTTTGAACCCAGGAGGCAGAGGTTGCAGTAAGGCCAGATTGCAACACTGCACTTAAGCCTGTGCAACAGAGTGAGACTCCGTCTCAAAAAAAAAAAAAAAAGAAAAGTTCTGCAGCACGGGAGCGGATGGGTGTGTTAATTCAGTGGTGATAATCACACAATGCACATGTATAACAAATCATCACACTGTATACATTGAATATACACAATATTTGTCAATTGAATTAAAAAATATACACACACAAATTCAGGACATATCAAAAGGCAATAAAAAAGCATTCACTTAAGTCTAAGAAAAATGTTTATAGTTTAACATTCTTATTGAATGATTTCAACTCCTTGGTTTTCTATGGGTGGTTTTGATTTTTTTTTCTGTTTTTTTGAGACAGGGTCTCACTCTGTTGCCCAGGCTCGAGTGCAATCACACTATCACAGCTCACTGCAGCCTCAACCTCCCAGGCTCAAATGATCTTCCCACTTCAGCCTCCTGAGTAGCTGGGACTAAAGGCATACACCATCATGCCTGGCAAATTTTTTGTATTTTTTGTAGAGAGGGGGTTTCACCATGTTGCCCAGGCTGGTCTTCAACTCCTGGGCTCAAGCAGTCCATCCACCTCAGCTTCTCAAAGTGCTGGGGTCACAGGTGTGCGCTACTATGCCCATCCTGATTTTTTTTATCCATTACATGTCATATATTCCCACTTCCTCTCATGCCTACTGATGTGATTATATACTGGACTGACTCTGGATTCGTTTTGTTTTTTCCATAAAAACTGTTTTAGTAGAGTTTGGTTACTAGTGATCACCTTGAATCTGTGAAGCCTTAATTTTAGGCTGTATGAGGGTAGGCCTATTTTAGTTTTGCCCTCAGTCCTAGACCCTAGATTTGAGTTCTGTGATGTGGTCCTAATCCTAAGGCCTATACCCTGGGTTTTTAATAGAAAGCCTGAAATAGTTACCACATCCCTCTAATTTGATGGAACATGAATTATAAACTTCTTCTCCCCAGCACCAGACATATTCTGAAATCTCCACTCAGCTTTTCCAGCCTTGCCAAGTGTTGCTTTCCATTTGGAATCCTGCCCTGTTTATGTACAATACAGGAACCCGCCAAGAACTTCACAAGACTATACAAGGCAAAGTTGGGGGCTTCTGTGGTTTCCCCCTTTCTGGATGTGCCCCCACACCAGTCTGCAGCTGCCAAGAATGTCCTGAATTGACTTGGCGCCTGGGCCTAGTAAGACTGCCACCTTTTGTTTTACTCCCTGTGAGCCACATGAGGAACAGTGACTTAGACGTGGATCTTACCCAATGTGCTTCCCTTCTTCTGAAGGCTGCTCCCCTCCCTCTCTTGCCTATATCTCAGCAGGCTCCAGTGCATTTCAATCATTTCAATAGCGTGTTTAATCATCAGGAGTAGGCTGATCTGATACAAGCTGCTCTGCCCTTACTGTAAGCCAGACTGTAATCAGATGTTTAAGTGTTAAACTCCAACTTCCTTTTCTTTATCTGGGTGACGGATATGTAAGTGCTCTCACTTTGTGAAAATCTATCAAGGTGTGAGTTTATGTACTTTTCAATTTGTGCTATAGATCTCAACAAAAAGTTTATTACAAGAAAAAACCCACTGCGTGCCAGAATCCAGTTTAAACCCTTCTGGGGCCTTCTTATGCCCCCAAGATCAAACCCAGTCCCCTTCTCCTGGCCGTGTGCAGGTTTCCATGCAGCCCTTCCATGAGATACACATTAGCTCAAGCTCCTCCCTCTCTGCCCATCCCTCGCCCACAGGGATAGCCCCGACTTAGTCTTCAGGCTTCAACCTAAGCATCAGCTCCTTGTAGCAGCTTTTCCTGACCACCAAGTCCCTGCTCCTGAACCTCAGGGCCCTCTCTTGTGCCCTCGCAGGCACGACGTGCCCCTCCCTCCCCTCCCCATCGTCACACAGAGTCCACATCCTCAATGCATATCCACTCCAGAGAAGGAGCTCAGGGAACTGGCAAAACGAAAAGTCCATGCCACCCTCCTAAGGAACTCTGTGGCAAGGCTAGGCCCAGGGGTCTCATGACACCATTCTTGCCTTGAGGTTCCCCCTCTCACCTCACCTGTTATGCCTGCCTGGGGCAGCTCCCAGAGGTTGAGGACCGAAAGGTGACCTAGGTGCCATCTTCAGAATCCAAAGAACTGGATGCAACCCAAAGCCAGCCCCAGCAGCAGACAAGACTTAGGTAAAGCGCTCCTTCTTCTGTCCCGGTTTGCAGCTTCTGCTAGATGAAGGGCTTGGACTTTGCACTCTATCAGTCTGCCCTTCTGAACACAAAAGCTGAATGACTGCACAGTTTTTAAGAGAGGAAAAGTTTATTGTGTTGAGCAGACCTTATTTTCATTACAGTACCAGGAAGTTCTTTCTCAATTCCCTTCAGATGCAGATTCTGCAGACATTTAAAACCCCAATGCTGTTCCTAAGCAAGGGGCAGCACCTGAACACATTGCTGCATTTAATGGAGCAGAATTACAGTAAAATCAGATGTTCATGAAGAAGACTTGCAAAGTAGTTTCCTGAAAAATTCTAACATTTTCCCACCTTTATCTTGTTATTACCATGAATAACTGGTTGGCTGGAAAACATGGTGCTTGATAATAATCTTTGCTGTCGACCTTAGGTTAATGTATTCTGCTTTTTGTTGTTGCTGTTAAAAGGCGCTCTGCCCATTTCTCTGGAAATCTCAATGGTGACAAGTAAGGCAAGGCATACAGTATACTCCTGTCCCACCACAACCTTCCATGGCTGGCTCTGCACTGCTGGGTACCTGGGAAACACTCAGGAGAGGACCTCTTGCTTGCAAATCTTGACCATGGAGCTTAACCTTTATGTGCTCCTTCTAGGGAGCATGTGGCCACTTGCCACAGACTTTGTGGTTTGTTTTTATAAATTGTCAGTGCTCAATGACAGCCTGAGGGAACGGGACCCTCTACTCAATTCATTGACTTCCTGCCACTACTGCCTTCCAGAAGTGTCACTTCTGTATATAGAGAAATGAAGGACCAAATAATGAATGAGAAATCTGTATCCTCCAGGTATTTCAGGTATATACCCTGAAATATCAATACCATTGAAGTTCATGATGTCTCATTTGCTTGAATTCAATCAGGTAATTACCAAAGTCCTGGTTAAGATCTCTCCCTCACTACCTCAAGGCAGAGAAAACATGAATTGAGAAAAGTTATCTTACCAGACTAGACACATGACAAGCTATATTTGATTAACTCCAATCATCCCACAAAAATGGCCCATAAAATCAAGTACTTAAAAAACTATTAAAATTACACAACAATGGGCCAGGCGCGGTGGCTCACACCTGTAATTCCAGCCAGCACTTTGGGAGGCCGGGGCGGGTGGATCACCTGAGGTCAGGAGTTCGAGACTAGCCTGACCAACATGGTGAAAACCCGTCTCTACTAAAAATGCAAAAATTAGGCCGGGCATGGTGGCTCACTCCTGTAATCCTAGCACTTTGGGAGGCCAGGGAGGGCAGATCACTTGAGGTCAGGAGTTGGAGACCACCCTGGCCAACATGGCAAAACCCTGTCTCTACTAAAAATACAAGTTAGCCACGCATAGTGGCAGGTGCCTGTAATTCCAGCTACTTGGGAGGCTGAGGCAGGAGAATCACCTGAACCCAGGAGGTGGAGATTGCAGTGAGCTGAGATAGCGCCACTGTACTCCAGCCTGGGCAACAAGAGCAAAACTCTATCTCAGAAAAAAAAAAATACACAGTAGAATGCATATATTTAGATAACTCTGCACATAATACACCCTCCATTTTTGTTACCAAGAGAAAGCTTCCATCAGGTGGCTTTACCAATACATTTCCATTCCCATGAAATGTAATACCACAGAACAAACATTATATTCAGAGAAAGACTACAATTCCCTTGTAACTCTTTTTCTTTTTTCCTGTAACTCTTATTTATTTTAATCATTCTGGCCAAACTAGGTATGGCAATTTTAGAAAAGGATTGCTTTCAAGTATCTAAATATACTTCCAGAATGTGGGAGAGAAAGGGAATCATTTTACACTTGTCCCTATCAGGGTTGTGTCTGATTGTCCAAGTCATGTGGTCAGTAGAGTAGGTTTCCTGGCTAAAGGAACTCTGGGAGTTCTTTCTCTCTGCCACCTGGGTCTCTTCCACACACTGATCCCGTATCCCTAGCTCTCGGCCCTCTACTCAGGGACTCGGTCCCCACAATCAGATGAAAGCTCATTCAGGCAGAGCCTTGACAAGGTTCAGAACATGAGGCTTTGGCTGGACATGATGGCTCAAGCCAGCAATCCCACCATTTTGGGAGGCCAAGGCAGGTGGATCACCTGAGTTCAAGACCAGTCTGGCCAACCAACATGGTAAAATCCCATTTCTACTAAAAATACAAAAATTAGCCGAGTGTGTGCTGGCAGGTGCCTGTAATCCCAGCTACTTGGGAGGGTGAGGCAGGAGAATTGCTTGAACCTGGGATGCAGAGGTTGCAGTGAATCAAGATTGTGCCACTGCACTCCAGCCTGAGCGACAGAACGAGATTCTTAAAAAAAAAACAAACACGGGGGCTTAAGGAGAGCAGAGCAAATTAAGCTCCATTTCTGGAAACTGTTTCTTAACATACATCATGCATGTAATCTTTGCCCTCCCAAGAGGCATTCACCCAAGTAGATGGACAAGCATCTATGTGTTCAATCTGAAATGCAACACTGGTAGATGCACAACTTTATCCCTCTTAGAGAAACTAACATGTCATCCATCACTCTCCATGTGGTAAACATTCAGTAAACTTCTAAAACCAAACACAGGACCCTGGCATATCCCACAGCCCCAGCAGCAGGCTGTGACAGGCTTTGATCTCAATCGAATGCCACTGTTCACAGAACATAAAACAGGCTGACGGTGCTGCATGTCACTCTGACATATCACATTATTTCATATTATTCTGTCTCTTATTCAGAAACAAAAGTTTCCACTATGGCATGATTAAGAGAGAAAACAATTCATTATATATAAATGATGGCTAAGAACAACATACTGTGAACAGTTTCCAGAGTCTGAACATTCAGCAGAATCAATTCTTACTTCTTGGGAAAAAATCTCTTACCTATCTTTTCCATCACAGTATGCCTTCTTAGAGACAATATTTTAGTGGTAACATCATTTTCTGGGGCATTTGGTTAATTTTGAAAGATGATTATGCCACATGAACCAAAAAAAGAACTGACAGGAGGAGGAGGGTCCTAGACCATTCTGGAAGCAAGCTGGGTCTCGCATTATTCTGAGTCAACAACTAAGTGGACTTATGTCAGGGTAGTGACAGGTAAGAGGCAATGAGTGACACCAGGACATGCACACCACACAGAGAACATGGTCTACTCTGCACCTTCCTTGCACAGAATAAACATAAGAGGCTTGGTAGAAAGACATGGGGAAAGGTTCCATGGGGACCAACATTTGGAAAGCATATATCCCAGTAAAGACTTGAGTATCCCCCGTTCAACCTTCTGGAAAAGAAACTTGGAAAAGGCACACTTCTGCCCACAGTTGCAGACAGCAGCCATCACCTCTCTGAAGGCTTCATTCAGTGTGAAGATGCCGCTTGAACACAAGTTTTTTAATCTCACTGATCTCATCTCTCCAGCTGCTCTGACCAGAGGGGCAGAGTGGGGGAAGTCATGCTACAGACTTTGTCAACAGCGGCTATTCTCACGTACTTTTTCAGTCTCTTATCCTCTTTTGAGCTCTCCTCCCCTTAATTTTTTTTTCATTGTACCATTAATCCCCTCCTCAATTTTTAATGGAATTATAAAAGCAAAGTCAAAAGGTCCTTCAGGATGAATGGGAGGCTTCCTAGGCTAATTTTTGCATTGATAATGGAAAAAATAAATTACTTGATATTTGTGATAAGACTATGATTTCTTTAAAAGTCTGCACATCAATATATTACCTGGCTTAGAAGGGTGAGGGTGCGGCTATCCATCTGCACCCTCTCCTCACATTTTTTAAAAACAAGCAAAACATGTAAGAAAAGGCCAGTGTGCGTTGGAAGACAGAGCGTGCCTGTCTATGCCGGTGCTGCTGTGCCCTGCAGCCTGGCAGGTGGAGTCGGATGCCAGGGCCTCACACCTACTCAGGCCAACAACATATCCAAGACTCTACAGCCTGTTCACCAGCACAGGCTGCCCCGAGGGGCACTAATGACTGTGGAAGTGAAGACACACAAAGCAGGGACTAAAGGCTAATGGGACATCATGATGTGACGGGCACCAAAGGTAACCTACAGTGCTCAGATAAAGGAAAATAGGACAAGAAGCCACGAGTTCCACAGGCAGAACTGTTCCTGGTTTTAGATCTGAGGGCATTTGCAGAGAAAAGTCCAAGGCAACTTCCCTTGGGTCTGAGAGAAAATCCTCTGCAGGAGAGGACAGACAATGTGATGCTCGTCTTGAGGGGGCCTGACCCCTACGGACTGGATACAAGAGGGGCTTAGTATGGCTCTATCCAGTAAGGAAACTGATAACAGACTTTTTTAGAAAGTGGAAAGAAAAAGTAAAGACGTTCACAAATACAAAAATTGTTTACAAAACAATTACCTAGAAAGTTCACTGAAGCTGGGAGGGGAATAAGAGTAATGTTTTCATTTCAAATGAGCCATGATGTTACTAACGGTTTATAAAAGGGAATGGCCACTTCTTGGTCTTCCTTCCCTTCCCATAACCCCCAGAACCTTCCTACTCCTGATATTTTCCCTACCCTCACTGCAATCTACCCCCATCATGGCCCAAAATTAATTTGCCCAGCCACTGCACCGAACCAGCCTTGCACACCATGTTGGTTGTATTTCACTTGCTGCACCTAATGCTTGGGAAGAGAAGGCGGGGACGGCACAAGTAGCATGTTGGCATAAACCTGGATGTGTGTGGGCCTTGAACAGAGCTTCTCCCGGCCAAACCCAGGGCAGGGTAGGCATCTGCAGTACAGCACAGGCTGCAGGTAAACTGAGGTAAGGAAGAACATGGTGGCTGTAGCTGGCCTGCTTTCCAACACAATGCAGCATGTGTGTACTCTTGGGTGTAGGCACCAAAAGACTCATTTTCTTCCAGTTGCTGCTGCCATTCCACCCTCTGGCTAGAAGAATGCTCTTTACAGAGTCCAAAACATCAGCCACTTGGTCTTCCTCTGAGGTACAAATCCAATAGAGCCTTAATCCCAAAGATCCAGCGCCCACCGGAGTGCAGAAGTCAGAATCAAATGCTCAGAATCAAAAGGTATGGCACTCCTGCCCAGCCAGTTTATCAGCAGTTATATAGACAGATCAGAAAAAACTAGCATTTAGTATAAAAACTGTTTTTCAAATGGGGTAATATCCTATCCTTCTCCAGAGATCATAATTCTTCACGTTTCTGAGGACCTAAGGAAAAGAAGAACCACAGAAAATAAAACAGATGATCTTCAAATTATAAACACCACCAAGTGTGCATTTTTCATTACTGTGACCTATTTTTTGTACCTCCACCTCCATCTTACCTCACTTATTAAATCTTTGGGAGCTTGGTTGGGTGTTTTTGTACTATATTTTAAAAGCAAAAACTAAATTAGGGATTTTTAAAAAATGGAAACTATCTGTAAACCCCACTCCAAAGGAATTGTTTACACAAATACAATATTTACTTTCAGTAAATATGCATGTATTTTTTAGTCAGGATTTTTATTTTATCATTTAATAGCATATGGACATTTTCTGTGTATCATTATAGCTCATTCTTGGATGTTTAAACTGTTTTTAATGCTTTTGGCTTATAAGTAATAGTAAAATAAATTTCTTCACATATATGAATTTTTTTTTCCTGTTGAATTATTTCTTGAAGATATATTCTCAAGAGATGAATTACTGAGGGTATAAAAGCCTTAAAGGCTCCTACTGGCAGATATACTGCTTTTTAACAAGGGCTATTCTGATACAGAAAGCTTCATCAAGGTTCAAAACAGTTTCATCACCATCTCCCAAACAAATGGCATTATCACTACGTCTATTTTTTTCCACGTAGCAGATATTAGTAACAGACTGCTTTAATTTGATTACTGTTTCCTCAAATTCATTTATTATTTCTGTTTCCTCTTACTTGAACTATGTCCACATTCTTTGCCCATTTATCTATGGAAATCCTCAAGGTTTAACTGATGAATCTGAATTAATTATTTTTATGGTTACTATGTAATCTTCCAGCTGTGATATTTAATATCATGGTACAGTCTGAGGGATGTATAGGCAAATCACTGAAGATCCATGTTCTGCAACTGCTTTTTTCGGTTGATTTTGAGACAGGGTCTTGTTCTGTCACAGTCTCTCTCTACTACCTAGGCTGGAGTGCAGGGGCTGACTGCAACCTTGATCTCCCAGGTTCAAGCAATCCTCCCACCTCAGCTTCCTGAGAGGCTAGGATTACAGGTAGGAGCCAGTACACCCAGCCACTTTTTTAGAATTAGTCTAAAGCAGAATAAATCTTAAAAATCCAGAGCCCATGTATATACCAAAACATCACTATGTACTCCACAAATATGTACAATTATTATGCGACAATTTAAAAGTAAATAAATTTAAAATTTTTCTTAAATCTAGAGCCCAGCTTATTAATATTTTTAAGTCACTTTTTCTAATGATTTTTTTCAAGTAGCTATCATTCAAGACACACACAATAGGGAAAACATTAAAGACTAAATTCCTATTCTTACACTAAACTAAATACAAGCATTCCATCTCCTTCCCAACATGCTTGTTTTAAAGAATACATTTTCAGCCAGGTACAGTGGCTCACGTTTGTAATCCCAGCACTTTGGGAGGCCAAAGAGGGTGGATCACTTGAGGTCAGGAGTTCAAGACCAGCGTGGGCAACATGGTGAAACCCCATCTCTACTAAAATTAAAAAAATTAAAAATAAGTAAATAAATAAAAAATTAGCTGGGTGTGGTGGTACATGCCTGTAATTCCAGCTACTTGGGAGGTTAAGGCATGAGAATCACGTGAACCTGGGAGGCAGAGGTTGCAGTGAGCCTAGATCATGCCACTGCACTCCAGCCTGGGTGACAAAGGGAGACTCCATCTCAAAAAAAAAAAAAAAAAAAAATCAAATACATACTTGTCTTGATCTAAATTTATTCATTCACTAGTATACTGACAGATTTAATGAAAAAAAGAATCAGACAATAACTCTACAAAAGGTTCAGTTTATTTATCACAAAACTCATGAACCTAAATAACTATAATCACAATTAAAATACTCTTTTATCCCTCTCACCAGAAAAAGGGAAAAGAACCATAGTAACTGCATTAATAAATTCTGTTTAGAAGACCAACATAAGGCCGGGCACGGTGGCTCATGCCTGTAATCCCAGCATTTGGGGAGGCCGAAGCGGGCGGATCATAAGGTCAGGACTTCGAGACCAGCCTGGCCAACATGGCGAAACCTCGTCTCTACTAAAAATACAAAAATTAGCTGGGCACAGTGGCAGTCACCTGTAATCCCAGCTACTTGGGAGGCTGAGGCAGGAGAATCACTTGAACCCAGGAGGCAGAGATTGCAGTGAGCCGAGATGGCGCCATTGCACTCCAGCCTGGGCAACAGAGCAAGACTCTGTCTCCAGAAAAAAAAAAAAAAAAAAAAAAAGACCAACACAAAAGGAAAATGAAAAACATATACTGGTTGATGTCAGAATGGAAGGATTAATGGGATATTTTTCTCTTCCTTTTATTCATTATTCTATTGTCTTTACAACAAGCAGAAATCATAAATGGAAAGAAGTACTGACCTAAAGCCAATGATTTGCGCTTACCTTCTCGGCTTGGTTCTTTTGTCTTTTCTTTATACAGTGTTCCTGTTTCCTTCTCCTTTTGAAAGCGGATCTGTAGCTGTTTGATCTCTTGGTCGTAGTCCTGCCACTCTGGGACAATTCGCACAGCTGCTTCCAGTTTGGGCTCTTTGGTCATTGGATTATTACACTGTGAAAGTCAAAAGAACACACTTCAACCGAGTTGAAGAAAGGCTACATTAAATAGAGAATTCAAAGGTTCTTGGGTTACAAGTCCTAACTGGACGAAAAAACAACAGTAAGTAACCAAATGATATACTACCAGAAGCAATATGATAGTGGGCTATGTAAAGCTGTATCTACATCTACAAAGAACCTATGAGTGTCTAGTGGAAGGCAGGAAAAGTAAAAACCCAAAATTACAAGGCACAGAGATAAACTGGAAGCCAAGGAATGACTCACAGATTGTAAGTTTTGAAAACAGTCCCATTAAATGCTAGGGGATTTGGTTTCCTAATGTAAGTTGGGGGAAAGAAACCCACTGAAATATTCTATAAGTCCACAGTTTTAGGAACAAGCTGCCTCAGAAAACCCCCTCCACGTAAGCTGACCCCCTCTTCCCCACTCTGAGTGCTCTGCGGCTGCATTTCTGGACGTCTATCTAGGCACCACATCAAGGCTGCCAGACGTGTTAAAATTAAGTAAAGCCTGATTACAGCCATTTGGGCAGCTTGGGGGAGGACAGGGAAAACAAATGTTTGTTATCCATACTTGTAAATTACTGTTTTATATATACTGTAAAATCCTGTCTTTTAAAACTACCACCACAAAGTCACAGGAAGTTAACAAACTATCTCTGTGCCTGTTACAAGCTAATGGATTATCTGAGTCCTAAAACTCCCTTATGCCCCTCTCACCCCATATAAACCCCTCGTTTTGTAAGCTCTGGACTGTCTCCTCTGATTGTTACGGGGCAGCCTGGCAGGTTAATAAAACCTGCTTGCCTAACTTTGGGTCTACTCCCCTTTCTCTCAACCAACCTTACATTGGTGCCGAAACCTGGGAAGGGGTAGGCTCTGGCCAGGCATCCTTAAGGGACTCTCTCTCTTTTTTTCTCTCTCCCTCTCCTATCGCCTCTCTCTCTCGGCCAACCCTCCCCCTTCCCGAACCTGCCAAAGACCCAGAGGATCTCCCAGATTCTCCCATTGCTGGCGACCTTATCCACCATCAGAGTCTCAGCCAGGGTAAGAGACACTCTTGCTGTTTACCCGGAACCCTTGACCATCTCTGCCTTCTGTAAAGACCCAGCACTGGGCCTAGGGATTTCTCCGGCCTCCAGGCCTCCAGTTCCTCTGTCTCAGGGAGGCCTGACTCGGTGGCTACCTCCTCTATTCCGGACAGGACCTGTGGGACAGGGGATGCCCTCTCCTGCCGCCCTTGTCACAACAAGAGGCCTCCTTCCAAGGGAACTGGATAGTCAAAGATCAAAACCTCATCCTCCCCGAGAACAAACCAAAGAAAATCTAACACCTCTTCACCAGTCCTTCCATATTGGTACACACCCCTTCTACCTTCTCCTTTGCCTTTATTTCTCTTCCCCCCACCTATTTACCCACTCAAAGACATAACCTCAAACTGTCATATATGCTCTGCCACTTCCTCCCAAGGGGCTCTCCTCTCTCCTCCTATCCCTACACATCAGCTAGGAGGAACACTCCCAGCGAAGACTGGCAAATAGACTACCCATATGCCCCCTGTTAAAAAGACTAAGTTTCTTCTTACTCTTATGGACACCTTCTCCAGGTAGATAGAAGCACTTCCCACCTCCTCAGAAACAGCTGCAGTAGTCTCCCAAATTCTTTTAACAGAAATCACCCCTAGATTTGGTCCCCTGTACTCCATACAATCAGACATCTGCCCTAGCTTCATCTCCCAAATCACCCAACAAGTCTCTTAGTTCCTCGGCATCCAGTGGCACCTCCATATCCCATACCGACCCCAGTCATCAGGAAAAGTTGAAAGGGCAAATGGGATCCTTAAAACTCAGTTAACCAAACTCACTCTTGAAGTCCAGAAACCCTGGGCCTCCCTTCTGCCCACAGCCCTAGCCCACATCAGAGCCAGCCCAAAAGCACCCTCCTTCCTCAGCCCATTTGAGTTAATGTATGGACGCCCCTTCCTCTTAGAAAACAGGCCCCCTTCTAACTCTTAGCTAGGAGAAAATCTCCCAGTACTTTTCCTTATTCACCATCTCCTCCGTGAAGAAGCAGACTAGGCTCTCCCAAAGCTCCACAAAGGCCCTACCAACCGGACCTTCCTACCAGGAGAAATGTCTTCTTAAGAACTCTTAACCCAGCAAGCCTTAAACCAAAGTGGGAAGGTCCCTTTCAAGTTCTTCTCACAATCCCCACCGCAGCTAAATTGTCAGGACATACCTCTTGGTACCATCTTTCCAGATTAAAAAGACCTCCTGAAGCGCCCACTGACCTGCCAACTGCCATCCTCTGACGATTCTCCAGCACTCTCCTTATTCCAACCAAACTCCGCCTTATGCCCGTCCCCAAGGAAGACCCATGAGCGGTAACTCCTTCATATATCACCTCTGCCCCTACTCCAGATGCCAAGGTCCTCATGACGAGGAACAGCCCCCACCCACTCCCAATAGCATACCAAATAATAGAAGTCCTCTCCTCTCTCCCCATTCTCACATGTAGAAAAGTCTTAACTCACCTACCTATTCATTGCTCATTTGCAAGGAGAATTTGACTATCCATGGGATGCTATCAGCCACCTCACAGACTCTCTAGAAGAGGCCACCTCCCAATACAGCCCCTACCAACTCCTTCCCCCAGATAGAGACTCCGATTCTTCCTCAAGCTCCTAACTCTTTTAATAGCCAACCCCACTGCCTCTGCTCCCTCAGAGTCCCTTCTCACTTCTACAAGGCTCAAATGGTCTCTCAATCTCACTCACTCCTTGTTACTACACTCCAACTCTACACTTGCTTCCCGTTGCTGGACCGTTTTTCCCTTTCCTCTACTGCCTACTCAGCCATCCCAGTTTCTCAGCCCTAGGACCGTATTCCCATTTGCGTTTCATACACTGTCCAAAAAGGCTCTGCCTTTGTCGACAGAGTACTCACCCTCACTGGGAACTATCCCACTGCCCTCGCTAATGGAGCTACCAAATTTCTCTCCATATACACTGCCAATTACAACCATACAAAACTCCCTCACCCTGCTATCCAAGGTCCCATTCTTAAGTGTCACCTCTTCCAAAAGACACATACACGTAGGCACCATCCCTCCCTCTGCCTGTGGCTCAACTCAAACCATCTCCCATCCCTCTTCCCATACTTCATTCCAAGTAGGTTATTCAGTTTCCCCTGAAGCTAACCGCCTCTTTACCCAGTCCCTCCGCATGACCTCCCCTCCTGCCTCTCAAACATGGAAACCCCTTCCCCAGACAGAAGTTCTCAAAGGGGTCTCTCTCTCCTCCTCACTCTGGGTTGCTGAAGCTGAACCAAGGAACCTACACACTCCAACACCTATTCTCAATCCACTTGTCTGTTTACATTAACACCGCAGGCATCTTATCTTCTTCCTCTGCGGATACACAACCTACTTGTCTCCCTACCAACTGGCCAGGTACTTGCACCCTAGTCTACCTTACCCCCAATATTAACCTAGTCTCTTCAAACCAAGAACTCTTGTCCCTGCTATATTACACGCTCGCTCAAAACAAAGCAATACAGTTCATTCCCTTATTAGTAGCCCTTGCAGTCACAACTAGTGTCAGGTTAAAAGCAGGATGCCTAGGAACCTCATTATCATATTTCCAGTCACTCTCCCAAGACTTCCAATCATCACTAGAAAAAATAGCAAACTCTATCACTCACTTCCAAAACCAATTAATCTCTTTAGCAGCAGTCATCCTACAAAACTGCAGAGGCCTAGACCTCCTCACTGCTGAAAAAGGAGGTCTATGCCTCTTTTTAAATAAACAATGCTGTTTCTACCTCAATCAATCTGGACTAGTATGAGATGCTGTCAAAAAGCTCAAAGACCAAGCACAAAAACGTAAAGACAGTCAGTTCACCTGGTCCCAGTGGTTCCGTAACTCCTGGGCACCCTGACTACTGCCTCTCCTGGGTCCTGCCATAACCCTTTCCCTTCTTCTCTAGCATTTGGCCCCTGCCTTTTACGACTCCTCACCCAGTTTTTACGGGACCGTATTAAAGCTTTCACCCATGGAACAATACAAGATATGACGCTGCTCCAAGAATAGCGACAGCTCCAGGAATGACAATCCCTACAATCTAGCCTCTCCCCAAACGTCGACCCTATCCTGCAAGAAGCAGAGATAGATGACAACAGCGCCCCTCTTCTATTACCTATTAAAAGGCTGGAATGGTCTACTCTCCTTTCTCTCAGCTAACCTTACACACAGCCTCAACAAACTATGCAATTACAGAGAAAGTCTAAATAAGAATCTAGGAAATTCCTAAAGACTCTAAATAAAAGTCATTAATCATGATTCAGTTATACATCCACTGGACGAACATGCAGAAGTGTACCACAGACAGCTTACCAAATCAATGGTTTTTGCCCTTTTCTTAGAGGCGTCATCACACCACGTTTCACACCAAAGCCATTCTTGAGGGAGGGATTTAATTGGCACCTGATGAATCATGTTATTGGGCAGATCCTGTTTGGTAAAAAATAATAATAATAATAATAAAACACATGTATCTAAAGTTCTCGTGGTATTTATTTATTTATTTAGAGATGGAGTCTCACTGTCACCCAGGTTGGAGTGCAGTGGTGTGATCTCAGCTCACTGCAACCTCCACCTCCCAGTTTCAAGAGATGCTTGTGCCTCAGCCTCCTGAGTAGCTGGGACTACATGGGCCTACCACCACACCTGGCCAATTTTTGTATTTTTACAAAACATAAGTTTTTGCCATGTTGCTCAGGCTGGTCTCAAACTGCTGAGCTCAGTTCACTGCCTCCCAGGTTCAAGAGATTCTTGTGCCTTAGCCTCCTGAGTAGCTGGGACTACAAGGGGTCACCACCACACCTGGCCAATTTTTGTATTTTTACAAAACATGGGGTTTTACCATGTTGCCCAGGCTGGTCTCAAACTGCTGAGCTCAAGCGATCCACCCACTTTGGCCTTACAAAGTGCTGGGATTCCAGGCATGAGCCATTGCACCCAGCCAGTTGAGGGGAGCTTAAACAAATGCAGCGCATCAGTGATGCAGCTGCTTATTATGGATCACATGCCAATCACAAATGTTCAGAATGGCAAAAGTCCCCACCAAAGCCTTAGAGAAGTTATTTAAAACTATATATCTTAGAGGATCCATAAAACATCTCCCCATAATAAGCAACTGAAAAGCTTTGGCTTAAAACTTACAAAGAGCCTGCACTTAAAGCTCCCTTCATTAGGGCAATCCTAAGAAAAATACTCCTACTGACTTTTGAAAGTCAACTAAATAGTATGGTGGTTTGTAAATTTTACAGTCTTCTGTCAAGGAAGCTTTGAATCTACCTTGTCTATTGAGACTTGCTCCCAAATAGATGACATTATTTTTTCTAGCCAATTCTACTCTATACTTTAAACCTTTTTTCTGAGGAGACCGTCTGACTTTGCCACAATAAAATGTTCCATTGTCCTAAGATTTAAATGGAACAGAGAAATGTACAGAAATTATTAACTGTGATATTTGTAAAAAATGTTTCATGATGGTACAAAAATAAATAGATGATACTTCTCTACAAAACCCTGTCAACAAGCTAAAATTTAAAAATAGCTGCTGAAGTTGGTAGATCACTTGAGCCCAGGAGTTCCAAAACCAGCCGAGGCAACATGGCAAAACCCCATCTCTATAAAACATACAAACAATTAGCTGGGCCTGGTGGTGAGAGCCTGTCATCCCAGCTACTCAGGAGGCTGAGGTGGGAGGATCGCCTGAGCCAGGGAGTTCAAGGCTGCACTGAGCCATGATTGATCCCATTACTGCACACCAGCCTGGGTGACAGAGTGAGACCTTGTCTAAAAAAAAAAAAAAAAAGAAAGAAAGAAAAAAGCCAGATTTAGGTATCAAATACTCATTTTGATTTATCTTAATTTCATTTCAAGTCTTACAAACTGTTGACCTTGTGGCACTGCTACAGAAAGCTGAATCAAGAACACAGTATCAGTTTGAACTCTGTACTCTGCTTGAAAAATAATAGAATCTACTTTCAGCATTTGGGGACTAGATAAATGAGACTAGCATGCCTCCTGAGGAAAACTAGAATAGCTGAATGAATTGCAAAAAGCACATACCTTTTGAAGGCACCAGAGAACTAACAAGATAGTAATTACTAAACCAGAGGAGAACAAAGACCAGAAAAGATAACCCAGGAATTGGGTTTTTCCCTCTGGATCTATGCTAGTACTCAGGCCTGAGGTAATGAAGATCTGTATATAAGATCTGCAGTGGTTGAGGGGAGTTCTAGTGAAACCATTTGCTTTGGGTTGGCGTACCAAAAGAATACACATTACGATTTAGAGTAAGCCAGAAAAGGCCTGAGAAAAATGCAGCTCAACTTCCAGTCATCAGAATCCTTAAAATGGATTAAAATAATCCTGGATAGCCAGTGGCCCCAAGTTTCTGACAAAAAGTGTGACAAAACAAAACGAATACTGTTGGACGATATCATTTTTGAACTCAAATTATTCCCCAAAATAATTCTGCAGAAACATGCCTGACACACTACAGAAAATAAACATACGTGAGAGACGGTATGAACAAAAGAATAACAGAAATAATACAACAGAATCAGATCCACGGTAGCTCTATAAATTAGAAGATACCAGGTATCACACAAATTTTAAAGTAAGTAGAGCCGGGCACTGTGGCTCATGCCTGTAATCCTAGCGCTTTGGGAGGCCAAAGTGGGAAGATCCCTTGAGCCCAAGAGTTAAGACCAGCCTGGGCAATACAGGGAGATTCTACCTCTACAAAAAAATAAACAAAAAATTAGCCAGGCATGGTGGTGACTGCCTGTAGTCCCAGCTACTCAGAAGCTGAGATGGGAGCAGTGCTAGAGCCTGGGAAATTGAGGCTGCAGTGAACTATGATTGTGCCACTGAACTCCAGCCTAGGTAACAGAGTCTCTGGAACAAAAAGAAATAAAGCCAATCTTACACAGACCAATTACAAGTAAATGGAAAAGAATAAAATCCAACTTATTCTGTGAAGTCACCATAGCCTTGATATCAACTTGATAGGGATATTACAACCCAATGTCACACAAAAACATAAATGAAAAAATCTTAAATACTAGCACAAAGAATCCAGCAATATATAAAAAAGGTAATAAATAATGACCAAGTTGGTATATAATACATGTTTTATAATTCAGGGATTATATTTAGGTATATAATTTGTCATCAAACACAAAGAATATAACTCAAAAGATATAGTAAAATTAAAATGATATATTAGAAAATATCTACTTAACACAAAACAAGGCAGTAATGAAGAAACTGAGGAACAAAAAGGATATAACACATAGAAAACAAATAAGAAATGGCAGCTCTAAATCCTCCCTCATTAATAATTGCATTAAATGTAAATGGATTAAATGCTCCAATAACAAGCCACAATGGGATGGCAGCTCACAACCAGATTGCCAATACGTATTGGTCAAAACATGGAGCAACAGGAATTCTTACACACCTGATGGGAGTGTAAATTAGATCTACTTTGAAAAACTTTGGACTTAGCTAGTAAAGATACACATATCTGACGACCCAGCAGTTCCACTTGTAGTTGTATAAACAATTGCAATAGTGCACATGTGCAAGAGTAGTCACAGCAATATCCATGGAAGTCAAAATTGAAAACAACCCAAATGTGAAAGGATAAATAAAACGTATCACTATACACAGTGACACGGATGAATCACACAACATAATGCTGAGCAAAAGCTGGACTCAAAAGAGTTCATCTGGCCGGGCACAGTAGCTCACACTTGTAATCCCAGCACTTTGGGAGGCCAAAGAGGGTGAATCACTTGAGGTCAGGAGTTCGAGACCAGCCTGGCCAACATGGTGAAACCCCGTCTCTACTAAAAATACAAAATTAGCCAAGCATGGTGGTATATGCCTGTAATCCCAGTTACTCAGGAGGCTGAGGCAGGAGAATCGCTTGAACCTGGAAGGTAGATGTTGCAGTCAGTGCAACCCAGATCATGCCACTGCACCCCAGCCTGGGCAACAGAGCAAGACTCCATCTCAAAAAAAAAAAAAATAAAGAAAGAGTTTATCTTTTATTATTCCACTGAGATACAGGAGAAGAAAATGAGCAAATTAAACTAGTGTTTAAGGACACATGCTTATGCTTAAACAGTAAATCTACACACAGTAAATCTATAAAGAAAAGCAAACGATTACCATAAAAGTCATGATGCTAGACACTTTTGTTAGGAAGGAAGGGTGGCTTCTTGGATGTTAATAATGTTCTATTTCTTGAACTAGGTTGTGGTATATGGGTATTTGCTTCATAATAATTCCTGGATGTATGTGAATACGTATGTATTTGTTTTGTATACTTTTCTTTATGGATGCTACATATCACAATAAAGGTTTGAAAAAATTTAAGCAAACAAGTGAAACAAAATGCTTAAAATATGTGAAATATGTATCTAAAACCCTTAAACTACAATCTCACCTCTGAAAAATGCTTAACATTAACAAACAATAATTTAGCTAGCCTTTAAATACACCATGGTTTCTGACATAGAAAAAGGGGAAACTGATACTATACTGTGATTCTACACTGTGAATCCCGAGCTATTTAGTTCCAACAGTAGAAAAACAAATTGACCCTAGCAGGTAGAGAAACAAATCTATGAGATTAGTCTGAGTACAAAATACAACAATATGGTAATGGTTCAGAGAGGCAGCATTCTCCTTCCATCTCTCTCCCCAGCCAGCATCAGATCTATGACATTTTTCATGCTGATATGTTTACTCTTGAAGGCAGATAAAAATCTCTCTCTCTCTCACTCTCTCTCTCTCTCTCACACACACACACACACACACACCGCATGAGAAAACAAGACACCATCCTGAGAGAGGAGAGAAGTGAAGACACAAATAATACTTCATTTTCTGATGCAACACTGTATACCTGTCACTCAAAGTTAACCATAAAAAATGGATACTTACTTGATCAAGATTTGAAAGGCTGTTAGGATCTTGACTCAGACCTTGGTACTGTCCTCTGAGTCTGTCACCAGCAGCTATTTTCCTAAACTTCTTCAGATCCACAACATATAGTGCACTGAATAAAGAAGACCCACTTGTTACAATCAACGGTGGATTATGACAGGAAAACTAAACCCACTGAATAATGGAACAGGTCACTAGCCAAATATTCTGGCTTTTCTTTGAAAAGGTATGCTGCAGCCCTACAGTGGAGTTAAAGTGTGCTACTTTAAAGATCTCTAAGAAAGCCACTGTAAAATCTATACCATGCCATGCTTTTGCCACCGTTCCATATTTGTCATCCAAAAGAAATAATCTCTGACAAAAGATTTCCAGTAAATGCAGCAGTAATAAATAAAAGCCACAGTAACTGGTAAATGAGCATTATTCAATGATACCCTGATGATGTCTTCGATGTTACGAGCGGGAAGCCCCAGTGTTATAGTCCTTACAGTTCTTTTGGACCAGGAACATAAAGAAGGAAACTGCAGTCACTACACCCCAGCAGTGATCTCTGCATGTGCCACTTTCTACAGGTTTCTCTTCCCTGCACATCCTCCAAATCACACTTCTCACAGAGAAGATAATGGAGTGTTCATTAGAAATCTAACAACACACACACTGTTACACCTAAAAGGTCTACTTCTAGGAATTTATCCCACAAGTGTATCTGAGATATGAAATCATTTATTTAGCAGATTATTCATTGCAACATTGTAGGTCATAAGAAAAAAAGATAACACTCACACACTGGAAGAATATGCAGCTATGAAAAGGAATATGGTATCTCTCAATACCAAGATGTATATGACATCAAGAAAAAAAAAAGCCAAGTTACAAAATGTATAAATAGGCAGCATATTTTGTGTAAAACAAGAATACACATTCACAGCTGTTTATGTAAGAATTAAGAACATCTGGAAGGATAGATAGTAAATAAGTTGGGAGGTTATCTGTTGTAAGAACAGGAACTGAGTAGGAAAGAGAGAGACAGGATTAGGAAGTTTTTTTACACTCTGTATTTTTTTTTTTTTTTGAGATGGAGTCTCACTCTGTTGCCCACTGCAGTGCAGTGGCATGATCTCAGCTCACTGCAACCTCTGGCTCAAGCGATTCTCCTGCCTTAGCCTCCCGAGTAGCTGGGATCACACGCATCTGCCACTACGCCTGGCTACTTTTCGTATTTTTAGTAGAGACGAGGTTTTGCCATGTTGGCCAGGCTGGTCATGAACTCCTGACCTCAGGAAATCCAATTGCCTTGGCCTCCCCAAGTGCTGGGATTACAGGTGTGAGCCACTGCACCTGACCACTGTGTATTTTTTATAATTTTTATTTTTCAAGCATACTAATGTATTACCTATTCACAATTTTAACTATACAAAATCAATTTTAAGGAAAACTCTGTAACAGCGTTAGGAGTGCTTCTTTTCAGTACCTGATATGATACTTTCGCCCAGCTAAATGACTGGCCCAGTACCCCGACTTCCAGAACCTGTAGCCGTCCATTTCTCTTCGGCTGTCACAGAAAGGGGTGTAACCATAAGGAGCACCATCTAAATTGAAATCTCGTAACTCTTTCAGATCTGTTCGTACAATCTAGAGAATACCAAAAGTCATTTGTTAAGCAACCATGCAGACAGCTCTAATGCAGTTTCCTTAAGATACAGAGTGGCTCACTGAAGGCAGCATGCAGGGCTGCTCACTCAGTGGTTAGTGGTACAGGCACTACCGACAGATGCACTTTGATTCCTCCACTTATCAGCTGGTTGACCTCACCAACATGTAAGATATTCGGTAAGTTGTGTGGGAGTAGAAATAAAACAAATTTCAATTGCTTAGCCTTTCTGTGCCTCAGTTTCTTCATCTGTAAAATGGAGATAATGATAGTACCTATGTCACAGGGTTGCTGGGAGGAGTATATGTAAGTTAACATACGGATGGACAGATGTAGAATAATGCCTTTTCCATCTTAAGTACTCAACAAGGATTAAATGTGGCTATGTTAGAGTTAGGAAGGCAAGCTTCAGGCTGAGCCAGCGGAAGAGAATTCCAAAGAGGTGAACGAAGCCTCTGTCCCAGTGACTTTCACACACATTACATCCTTCCATTCAGGTGACAGACTCAGGTTTCTGCCCGCTTGGGCTGAAGTGGAAGGCTGTGGGCAGAAGTACATTTATGCTGTTTGAGTTGTATGCTCTAAAATCACATGCTCCCTTGCAGTAAGTCAAATCCTGACAGCTGGAAGAATATCTGGAGGTTCCCTATTGCCAAAGCCATGCATCCACTTGAGCTTCGTTTGTCACCAGTGACAATAACTCTATATTTTGGGCAGATAATTAGAAATGATGTCAAGCACTGCTAAACGTCAACTTTCTAATTTTTAGTTTTCATGTTAAATGAATTAAGTCAGATACAAAAGTGCACACATTATGTTATCACGACGATGTTAAAAAGACACAGAAAAAGACAAAGAGATAAACTAAACGCAAATTTAAAAAGGGATCACATCTGTGCGATACGTTTCCATATTTTCTAAATGTAAAATAAGCATGTCCTTTGTCATAACTGAAAAGAGCATTTAAAAAGAAATAAGCCATTTGTTGCTTTTAATACAAACTGTCAAAACTTGGCCTTTAAGGGCCTACCTGATCAGCATCCACAAACAGGAACTTGTCAACAATCAGTGGGAAAAGTACATCCAGGAAGAGGATCTTGTAACCCCAGATGATGCGCTGCTTTTCAGTCTGTTGATGAAGCCACCGGGGCCACTTGTACTGAACAAGCTCATACTGGAAACTGTATTCATTTGCCATGTAAGGTATAAACTCCTATTTGTAGACAGGGGGAACAACAAATAATCATTTCTTCTGATTGAGAAAACTTTTCAAAATGTAAGCCAACCACCATGATACAGGACAAATAAAACACATTTACCAAAACCGTGGTCTTACAAAGACTGGCCCTGACCTACTCATAACTATATAGAAGAGTAGATGTAAACCTCTGTCAAATCCCCATTTCTTTATGACGTCTGGTCACCAGATGAAATGACAGAATGTTCAAGAGAAGGATTTTAGATTTATGTCCCTCTGTGTGTGTTTTTACAGCACGTGAATTTTAAGTCCATTTGTCTAAACCTGATTTCAGTAAAGTATTTATTGAGCTTGACAACAAGCCTTCCTAAAGGCCAGATCTAACCTAGGGAATAACATGGCGAAGCCAGAACTCTGGACAAATGTGTTGCCCTTAATGAATAAGTCTTTCAGATTCTAAGTACAAGCACCTTTAGGGGGCCAGCGGTAAAGTGCTTATCAAGAAGAATGGTTACTGAACATATTAAAAGTCATTCAGTAAATTCTACAGAAAAAAAAGGATGCAAATAAATCAACTTAGATGACAAATACCGGCCAACATAAATAATGCAGAAAACATTTCACGTACACGTTTTGCTTTGCACGGAGGAAGCATTACTTCCATACATCATCTGGGAGTGGTTCACGCTAACACCAATCATTCTCCTCAGTGTGAACCATTGTTGTGCTTTCTATATTAAAGCAAGCACGCAGGCTTCAGAGGAAGAGGACATTATCTCAGTAAGACATTGCTCCTAACAACAACAAAAGACTCTCCTACTGTATTATCCAAGTTTCAAACAGCTCACAATTTAACTGTTTCCCTCAAATAGACCAATCTGGAAGAATAATTAAAATAGAAATATGCAACCAAATTAGGGTATCTTAGTAAATGGAAAATTTGTTAATGTATACAGATAAAACAAAAGTCATCAAAAATATATAGTAAATATCTCCTTAACAAGAATGCTTTCCCTTTCCCTGTGAAACAAACCTTAAATGTGGGGGACAAGTAATTCTTCAAGAACCAGAATTTCACAGGTGTCTTGGTATTCTTCAGCACAGATAACATCATTATGCTGCCAAACAAAAGTAGATAATAACAATAGCTTTCCAATGTGTTTTAACCTCAGCATTATGTAGAGTCAATCACGAGACACCTAAATGCTCTTTATGGCAGAGCTAACTAATGGCTCAATTAGGCAGAGGGAGATGCTCAGGGATGGAAAAGGAAAAAATGTACTTATTCCAGCTTATAAAGTTATCACTGAAGAGAAGGGACATTCCTTACCTATAAAACTACACTTAACTGACAGAGGCAAATGTTTTAATTCTGTTACACCTCTAAATAAACTGCTTCATGAACTGATGTATTAATTATGGTACAGATGAACACTGGAGATTGCAGTAACTGACATCACTCTCCAAAAACCCCTGTCATGTGACAGCAGCATCTGGTGCTGAGGGAAGAATGTGTAATCACAGCACCTCCTGGAGCCTACACAGAGGCCCTGTTTGAGAGAGGAAGGCTACCAGCTCAGGCCTCCTTACTCAGAAAATAAAACCACATTTTGAATTGAGGAATGTAATCAAATTCAGTTGTTATTGTGTCACTATTTTAGGTAGGATATTATTTCTTGGAAATAAAAGGGCTAAAAATAAGACAAATGACATTTTCATTTTCTATACTAGATCTGCAGTGAAAAATTAAGAGTGAATAGAACCCTGGCAATGAGAAAAGTCACTCTCAGGCTTTCCTCACACTGTAACAAGGCACTCCCGAGTGCCTTTAGGGACCCCTACATCAACCAGCTCTAGCCCGTGGCCTCTTCTGGCTCTGGCTGTGCGACCTTAGACAAGTCCCTTCACACTTGGGGCCTCAGCTTCTTTATAAAATAGAAGGGTTCGTATTTAAGAACTAAGGTGTCTCCCAGCTGTAAAATGCTGTGAATCTTTTCCATGGCTCTGTTCTCATTCTATTCTCTATGTCAGCCTCCTAACCTCTGGGTTAAGCAATGTCTGGCAGGCAGTAAACAGCACAGTCTATGAATGTGTATTACTTAACAGTGATGTTAAAGGGCTACAGCCTTGTGATATCCAGAGGCACTGACTACATAGCTCAACTTCACAGAGTTGACGGGATCAAAACAAATACATTTATAAATGGCAAGCTACTCACAATGCTCAGAGTGCTTCAAAGACACAGAAGTATAATGAACAGAATCCCACAAAACCTTTTCTCTCTAAATAAGAACACTGACAAATTCATACATATATAGCGAAATAATCAACAAGACTGACCGAAGAAATCTTTCGTAGAGGTGACCAGATGCAACAGAGAAAATATTAATTATGTCATCTTTATCTTGCTTCACTTCCTCAGTCTTCTGTCCTCCTGTAAAGCCCCTATAACAATAAAGGTAAAAACAAGACCACTTGAAATACTGGTACAGACAGAGTCTTTTAAAGTAAGAGGAAAGAGATGGCGCTTCCCATCCTTCCCTAGCAGATAAACTGCAGGAGGAGGGGTTATGAAGCTTCCCTCACATCCTAGAGAGAGAACAAGACCAACAAAACCAACCTATGGGGAAAACAAAAAGAATATTCGCTCCCCAACAGTGTCGCTTTAGGAAGAGACTGAACCAGAATGCAACTTAAACAACGGGAGAGAAACTGAACAAGGAGCAGTGAAATTTCCAAAGAGCCGGCACAGGCAGTGAGAGTCACAAAGTATGGAGCAGAAGTAACTGCTGCATTAGGAGAACCTCTTTTGGGTTAATCAAGGGTAAAATACTCATCTATTCTAAATTTAAGTGCAAGATGTAGCTGCACGAAGTAGAACGTGAAAGGCCCAGACAGGATCACAAGATGCAAAAAGGAGGGATGAGTAGTGCTTCTATCTCAGTTTTTCTTAAAAACATAACTCTTTACAATGTCAATTTACCATTTGAAGGAATCCCAAAATCCAGATTCATTCTCATTCGTTCCATCACTCAGCAAGTCTTCGTTCACCATGTCTGCCTTCTTCTGAACCTGCAATAGAATGTGATAAACCTTACTCCCAGTATGTCTCACAGGCATAAAACTGCCTCTTACTGGATGTACACTGTGAGCCTGCCATTAATAGAGAATTGTCAATCAATTCTCTCACAAACAGGCACAACCCCACCCAGAGTCTAGAAGGATTCATTAGAAGTATCTTCATCAGGACATTCACATCATAACCTTACGTGAGGAGAGAGCAACCTTTTTTAATTAGACCAGCCCCATTTTCGCTTACAACATAGGCAAAGAACTGGAAATTCAACTGTGCAAGAAATACAGTCTGAGTGAAACCAGAAGCATGATTCAATGACCAACAGCTAGTTCCAGGGAAGAGTGTGGCTGCTGGGGCTCTAGCTGTTGGAAGGGAGGTATTTCACGTTATGACCAGTTATCAGGATTCACTAGCACAAACAGGGGTTGCTTCTTGGCAGCACTGTGACCATTTTTCTGCTCAACAATGCATGCCTATTTTAGGTTTCACTGTGTGTAATGATTATTTATTCCAGAATATACTCTACTTGAATTTAAGGCACCAAGAACTTCAAAATTCTGAGAATGGAAAGTAGAAGTCAGAAGAAATTAAATAGGACTATCATTGTATTATCATTGTTGAAAATTTTCATTGCCATTTCCCCCAATATCCCGAGGAGAGAATCATCAACAACACTATGAATTGTGGCCATATAAACAACATAGCATCTATGAGAATATTTTATATAAAATGGGACATGTTCTGCTCACTGAGATTACCCAAAAGGTACAACCTTTCCACTGAAGAAGGCCACAAATTCACATTTATGAAGACATTTTGCCTTAAAGCAGTATCCCTACAACTGCCACGGCAAATTCCAAAAAGACTCTTGGGTTGGTTCCAAGATACATATTTTTACATGACAGCTGTCCAATAACAGAATGCCACTACTTTTACCAAACTCACCTTCACTTTAATAATTTTGCTTTTGAAGTTGTTGAGGACGATAACCACCTCATCAGCGTCAGGGGGAGAATCGGTGCCATCATGGCTTTGCAAGAAAAGACAGACAGATATTACAAAGCACAATTCTCAAAAGGCAGCAAATATTCTCAGAGCATCTGAGTCCATCATCTTTCTCATAAAGGAGTTTTCCAGATCAAACTATCTTCTTGCTCCTTAAGCTCCTTCAAGCTGCACAGAAGCACGTGTTGAAATCTTCTGTCTTTATACAGGGTGCTTGCCCAAACCTCCTTCATGAGTCCTCCTTCAAATTACCCATCACGCAGTGAGAGGCACCTATGTGTGGCAACCACATGTGAGTACTAAACAACCACCTGTGTTCACAAGCTCTGAGCCGAGCACAGTGCCTTTGAGTGCAGGGGGAACAGGTCTCTCTCAACTCTAACTGCAGGGCTTCCACATTTTTTTTTTAGACAGAGTCTTGCTCTGTTGCCCAGGTTTGAGTGAAGTGGTGCAATCTTGGCTCAAGGCAACCTCTGCCTCCCAGGTTCAAGTGATTTTCCTGCTTCAACCTTCAAATAGCTGAGTTTACAGGAGCCCACCACCATGCCTGGCTAATTTTTGTATTTTAGCAGAGACAGGGTTTCACCATATTGGCTAGGCTGGTCTCAAACTCCTGACCCCAAGTGATCCACCCGCCTCAGCCTCCCAAAGTGTTGGGATTACAGGCGTGAGCCATCGCACTCAGTCACCACTCTTTAACTGGAACAGTGTTGTAAAGGAATCTCTTTCTGCCTGGAGGCAACAATCAGTCAAGAACAGGCCCTGTACTCAACCTGGTGTCTGTACACTACAAGAAGAACTATAAAAAACTCTGTCTGCAGGCAGACAGGAGCAGAGGAAGAAAAATTAACGTTTCCCTGCTAATCAACAGCAATGCCTAAAATTTCCAGCAAAATGAAGAAAGTCATAATTATAATAGGAATTCACTGCATTTGCTGTCATCTAGCAGAGAGTAGGGTTCTCAGGCAAAGTAAGATTCTGCTGGGGGAGCCCTGAACAGCTAGGAAGAGGGGGCACCACGCTCCTGGGAAGGGGAGGGCTGGCAAGAGCCAGGGAACCCAAAAGAGAAGGAATTTGGAAGTGCATCCAAAATTTTTTAAAACCCTATCTGAAGAAGATGTTATTTGGAAGAAGACCTTCTACTTTTTACAATGATGTTATTATAATACAGAATTCTTCTATTTCCTGGGTAAGAACCAGGCACTAATCCACTGTTTCACGTGTGTCACTAGGGAGCTAAGGCAAGGACATACTACAGGGTGCTTCAAATGTACTCAAATGGAAATCATCCCCTAAACAAATTAGCAGGAAGTCTTTTCACACAGCTTAAAACTAATTTAAATTGTGTTAGGCAGAACTGATACCAAACTTTTTTAAAGGCAACTTTTTTTTTTTTTGAGACTGAGGAGTCTCACTGTGTCATCCAGGCTGGAGTGCCGCGGCACAATCTTGGCTCACTGCAACCTCTGCCGCCCAGGTTCAAGCAATTCTCCTGCCTCAGCGTCCTGAGTAGTTGGGATTACAGGTGCCTCCCACCACGCCCGGCTAATTTTTGTAGTTTTAGTAGAGATGGGGTTTCATAATCTTGGCTAGGCTGGTCTTAAAACTCCTGACCTTGTGATCTACCCGCCTCAGCCTCCCAAAGTGCTGGGATTACAGGTGTGAGTCATCATGACCAGCCAACATAATTATTTTTAAACTAATAAATCTGTGCAGTAAACCTTAAGGCAAAACCTGGCTATAGAGGGAATGTTTTAGGAGTACTACCATACCACCAGAGGTCAAGGAGGACCTGCACTAACACCACGGCTTCAAGACCAAAGCTTATTTGTACTGTGCATTTGCAAATTACTCAGGGTCAACACATATTCTCTCTGGGCAGAAGTCTGGCTGTTCTTCCTTTCTTTTCTCCTTCCTTCAAGTTTCTCATCTGCCTATCTATGAGGTGCATCACAGAGATAGAATGATCTGATTCTGGGATATTGTTAGCATAAAGGAATAAAGCCTGACTATACTCATTAACATCTATACCTCTTATTATCTAATTCTATTCTAACGTTCTTCCACGTTTAATTTCCTGGAAAAACCATTGTTTCATCACACACACAACTGCAAGTTAAATTCATGTTGCCTGGTTAACTGCCAGGGTAGTATTCGACTAGAGCTAATGCTCATTTCTAAACGTTCTGGGAAAATGTACCTGCAGCACTTCCTCCTACCTGTAGATTCTATAAATATCTTCAGAGCGTCCCTTCCTAAGTCTGAGGATCCAAGCTCCTGGGTTAGCTTTCAGCTGAAAGTAGCCCTAGGAAAAGAAGAAAAGTCCAATGTTAGCTCTCTTCAAAACACCAAAATGCTATTTCTGAGGAATAGTTACTTCTATTTCTGAACTATCAGTCACCTATATTGTAAGATAGCATACAAATCAATGCAACTCTTAAACCAAAACTACACATTAAAAACTCTAGCACAGGCCAGTTTGCAGTAGCTCACACCTGTAATCCCAGCACTTTGGGAGGCCATGGTGAGTGGATCACTCGAGGTCAGGAGTTTGAGAGCAGCCTGGTTAACATGGTGAAACCCCATCTCTACTAAAAAGGAACAAAAATTAGCTGGGCATGATGGTGGGCACCTGTAATCCCAGCTACTCAGGAGGCTGAGGCAGGAGAATCACTTGAACCCGGGAGGCAGAGGTTGCAGTAAGCCAAGATCACACCACCGCACTGCAGCCTGGGCAGGAGTCCACTTCAAAAACAACAACAAAGAAAAACTACTCCAATAAAGGCCAGTCACGCCAATAAATCATCTGCTCTTTAGCTGTGCTTCAGGAAAGAATTAACGTGTGATGCGTGAATAAGCATCACACTTCCAAAGAAAAGAAAAAGGCTGCTCATGAGCAATCTATTTTCAGGGGCCAATTCAGTTATAGCTGAGTATTCCACCAGCGTGTTTTTTCTTGACATGTAATTCTAACCTACAAATTTAGCTGAACTAATGATTTCTATATTGGCCAAATTCATCCCATTATCAATTTTAATCTCACTCTATGGTTAAGAATGCTAATTGTTCCATCATAAATTATAGTGCCCAAATTAACATAACTACAATATCACTATCTGGTGAATGGATTATTTACCAGATTGGCCATAACAATGGTGTCCACAATGACCGGGTTGGCTGAAGTTCCTAAAGTAAACTGCAGTCCCCGTGGAGGTTGGCCTGTGGTGATGTCGTAGCAATGACCTTCAAGTAACAGGTATTCCAGCTCATACTCAGCAGCCACTACACTGTCCACCTGCAATGCCAAAATCCAATCACTTGAAGGCACTCAGCGACAACATGAATAAATCTGAAATGCATTATGCAAAGTAAAGCAAGCAGGCAAAAACGATTTACATCATATACAATGATATACTAAGAAATTCATGAAAAGACAAAACTATAATGACAGAAAGCAGATTAGCTGTTGCCTGAAACCAGGGCAAGAGGAGTGTACTGTCGGCAAATGGGTACAAAATAACTTTTGGGGGTAACGGAAATGTTTTGCGTCTTGGCTATGGTTGTGGTTAATGACTGTATACAATTAAAAAGAGTGGGTTCAAAAGAGAAAGGACAAAAAACATAAGGAAGTTATTCAAAAAATATGAATGAGGATAAGACACTAAATGTTGTTGAAAAAAAGTAAAGACCTAAATAAATGCAACAACATCCTGTAGTCATGTATCAGTAGAAAAACTTGCACACAATGTTCACGGCAGCATTACTCACAATAGCCAAAAAGTAAAAACAATCCAAATGTCCATTTGTGAAATGATAAATAAAATGTGGTATGTCCATAAATGAAATATTATCTGGCAAATTACAAAGAATGAAGCACTGATACATACTACAACATGGATGAATCTTGAAAACAATTTGATACGTGAAAGAAGCCAGTTACAAAAGACTACATGATTCTATTCAGACAAAATGTCAGAATAGGCAAACCCATAGAGACAGAAAGTAGACTAGCAGTTGCCAGAGGCTGGGGCAAATAGAGAATGACAGCTAATGAGTATGGGGCTTTTGCTGGGGATGATGAAAACATTCTAAAATTACATAGTGGTGATGGCTGCACAACTCTGTGAATACACTAAAAACTCTGAACTGTACACTTTAAAGGGGCAAATTTTATGGTATATGAATTCCATGTGAATAAATCTGTTATTTTAAAAAATATATCAAACCTGAACACTAATGTCTCAGAGGCCCACCTAGACTATAATTCAATCTGTTGTATTATACATGATTAGATATTTGGAAGCAGTGATATTCTTACCTCTTCTAAATAAATATTATCAAGATCATATGGTGTTCTGACAGATTCTACCATCCAGCTCTCAGGTGTGTTCAAATTCAGAGTGAATAGCGGAGACTGAGGCATATCCAAAAATTTTGCTATTGGACCCTTAGCAAAGCTATTGTCTGAAGTAAAATAAATCTCTGGTTCTAAGACATAACGGTAAAAGCTGAAATTGAAAAGTAAAGTGTTAGTTTTTTTTAAATGTGGCAATAGTACTTGAGTGTACAAGCCCTCACACAGGTAAACAACTGGTTAAAACAAATTAGATGTGGAGGAGTATCCTTCCAGATTTCCAAAATCATCTTTTGACCTAATGATGCCGCCTGTGGTTGCTGCAGATGCAAGAGAAGGCAAACAAGGACAGCACTAAGGAGGAGGTCACTCCTTCACTCGGATGACTGCTGTCAGGGTCACAAATAGATCCTGGGCATTTTCTTCCCTTGAGGGAGGATTAATTTTTCTCTTTAAAACCAATTCCTAAATGCTGATTGAGTTCTCAGGCTAGTCCCGAAAACACTAATAATCTAAACATTTCTCCTATGCAAGAATAATGATGAAATAAAACAAACAAAACAAAACAAAAAAGAATAATGATGGAAGCTGGGAACCCTTTGGTTACTTGTAAATGCTGTTTCAATCCACTTAGAAGCTAACCTATAAAACACAGCACACTGGCAAGTTAGAAATTTCCCATAGCCACAACACTAACTGCTTTTTGTACCACTTTTTTCATAAATGACCACTCCAAGGCTCATGACAATATATAGCTAAACAAGCTTCTTCTAACATGTATATTCCAAGTTGAAATGAATATTCTTCTTTTAAGATGAAAAGCACAAATGAGGCCAGGCGTGATGGCTCACACCTGTAAACGTAGCACTTTGGGAAGTGAGGCAGGCGGATCACTTGAGGATAAGAGTTTGAGACCATCCTGGTCAACATGGTAAAACACCGAGTCTACCAAAAATACAAAAATTAGCTGGGTGTGGTAGTGTGTGCTTCTGAGGAGGCAGAGGCTGCAGTGAGCCAAGATCATGCCACTGAATTCCAGCCTGGGCAGCAGAGCAAGACTCCATCTCAGGGGGGGAAAAAAAAAAAAAAAAAAAACACACACACACAAATGCAAATAGCCTGGGCTAATGCTACCTAAATGCTCTAAACACGCTGTTTTTAGAACTTCTGATTAGAGTGAAATTTGACAAAAATGAACATTTAGTAAACGGTCATTTCAAACTATTAAAACCATTTCAAATGATGCCCACCTATAAACCCATCTGATCCTCTAACATGCAGTATCAGAACTTGGATTCAGTACCATTTCTTCAACTGTTTTCTTACATAGCATGTTTTACCTTTTTAAAGGCATGTCGGAAAGTTTAGATTGGCAGTTCATAAATACTCTCAGATTCATGTTTATCAGCTGAGCCAAAACCTAAAAGGAAAACCAGATGACAAAATATTTAAAGTTTTTTTCTTCAGAAATGTATTACTTGACACTGATATTAATACCTCAAGAAAATATATAAAGATAGTAGCCATAGAGTCTGCACTGGAGAAACTTCTGGAAATCACAACTCTACTGCACAATCTAAATCACACATATATAGGACACAGCCAAAAATAATGGGAGGTAGGCTGCTGCAGCTCACTGCTCTTCACACGAAGACTAGTTCCTGTGGAGCAGCAGCAGGCAGATCATGGAAAAACTACAAGCCTCATAGTGACCACTCACATGCCAGAGGATGAAAAAACAGAGACACCAATACTCGCAAAAAAGGTTAGGGATTTATTCGGCAATGAATGTTGGAGTGGCTGTGTCTTTGTCAGAGCTCTTTTTAATGTCCTAAAATTGTAACATGCTATACATGTCTAAAAGACACGCCAAGACAAAAAATCCATGGTAGTTATAAAAAAGGACAAACACCAAAACATATTTATTTTACCTCTTTGTCATTATAAATTAAAATATAGCATATCTTAATTCCAGGACGTTTTACTCTGAATGAGAATGTTAATCACTTTTTTTAATTACATGAGGCAGCCAACCACACTTGCACCAACTTTCTAGGGCTGTGAAGTTGTTTCAGAGCCACTGCCAATCTTTGTGAAGACTGCTCTGCCCTAGAACCCCACAGCATTGTCCAGTGCCTGATGAAGACAACTTAAGGAAAATGAAGCTCTCAGCGAATTTCAGAGCATGTAACAATTTCAGACAAAGGTGATATACACTGCCTGCACGGCGTTCCTACCAAAAGCAAGGGAGCAAGTCTCTGTGCTTCTCTGGTGACAGGGTCAACGACAGCCACAACATCAAAGTACGTCTCCCCTTCCTTTGGCCTCAGTTTAATTGCACTAAAAGATCAAAAGGATAAAACATTAACCTGAAGGACACAGGAAACAAAAGGTTTTTTTTTTTTTTTTTTTTGGTACAATATAACCTTCAACCTTCTTAGCATTTCAAAGAACTGTAGATCTAGAATGACTGGACTATGACAGTGGCCAACTATATAATTCTGTCCACTCCAAAGACTGTAAAATCTTAATAATAGATCTGAAATCGATTGAAAGGTCCATGTAAAGAGAGGAAAAACAGTTTGAAATTGTATTTAACCAAAAACTGTGAAAAGCTACTGAAGTTAGCTTCTGATAGTTACCGAACCTTATGCCAATTTTTAATTCTTAGCAAGAAGAGTACAAAGAGAAAAGGAATAAATCAATTTTTAAAAAATAATAAAGAAAAACATTCCAGAAAACCTGCAAAACAGAGAAAAAGGAAAAATATAATCACAAAATATTCACTATCCCAACCCACTTAGCTGGCATCTCTACGTAATCCTTTCTAGATGCCTATATAAACATTAGTTGAAGATACAGATTAACAATTTCAAAACAATTTCCTTCCTTCTCCCACTACTGTAGCAGAAAGATTTTCACATGTTGTTACACAAGAAGCGACTTGAATAAGAAATAATATGCCATTTACCAAATGAATCTGTCAGAGTTTACTCCAGCTATTCTTTACTGATGGACATACAGATGGCTTTCAACCTGTAAACAATTTGTATATCCAACTTTCTCCACATTTGGAAATTTCTTTAGAGTCAAGAAAATACCAGACATGAAATTATGGAGTCAAAGGACACAAATACTTTTGTGGCTAGTAAGTAGTGTCAACCACATTGCCTGAAGAACTAAACAAATTTACAAGGCCAAAAAATAAATTTCACCACATCCTTCATCAGTATTAAGTTATAGATATTTTGCCTGTTCTTTCCCTTATTTACTTTTTTAGAGACACAGTCTCACTCCGGTCTAGGCCAGAGTGCAGTGGCATGATCACGGTTCACTGAAGCCTCTAACTTCTGGGTTCAAATGATCTTCTCAACTTAGCCTCCTAAGTAGCTAGGACTACAGACACATGCCACCATGCTGGACTAATTTATTTTTTTGTAGAGATGGGGGGTCTCACTATATTGACCAGGCTAGTCTCAAACTCCTGGCCTTAAGTGACCCTCCTGCTCTGGCTTCCCAAAGCGCTGGCATAAGCCACTGCACCCGGCCCTTGTCTTTTTTTTTTTTTTTTTTTTTTTAAAGACAGTCTCATCCATTCACCCAGGCTGGGAGTACAGTGGCATGATCTCAGCTCACTGCAACCTTCACCTCCTGGCTCAAACAATCCTCCTGCCCCAGCCACCAAAGTAGCTGGGATTACAAGTGCATGCCACCATGCCCAGCTAATTTGTATATTGTTATCAGAGATGGTGTTTCGCCACGTTGGCCAGGCTGGTCTTGAACTCTTGGCCTCAAGTGATCCACCTGCCTTGGCTTTCCAACGTGCTGGGATTACAGGCGTGAACCATCATGTCCAGCTTCCTTGTCTGTCCTTAACTAAATGGTAGTTTCCTGTTGCATGGAATCCCTGTGAAGTCATACCAACTTAGGTGTCTTAAAAGGAGCAGGGACCTCTGATGTATTTTTAAAAGGACTCAACTTTAAAGAATCTAAAACTATACCCAATTTGCAAAAACCATTAACTGTTTAAACCATAATACTTTGTTTGCACTGAACAATACTATAATGTGGTTACCATACTAACCACTATTTTTTTTTTTTTTTTTTACCAAACAACATTTACCTAAGTGGGATGAATACAAAAGAATACCACAAAACAGCATAACCAAGAATACTGGAAACAATTTACATGCTCATGAAGGTTATTTCACATTTTAACCGCTTTGGAAATAACCATCAGAACAGCTTTGTGACTGTGTTGAGGTAGGTGCTTTTAATCTCTGGTATTATTAACAATTTCAGATTAAATCCCCTGCCAATGATTATTCTTCTCATACAACAAAACCTCTGTTACTCTAATACAACTGTTCTCAAAGTGTGGCTCCAGAGCAGTGGCATCAGCTTCCCCTGGGCATTTGAGAGAAGCAAGTCAGGATCCAACCCAGACTTATCGAATCAGAAACTCTGGGGATGGGTCCAGCAATCTGCACTTTAACAAGCTCTCTAAATAAAAGCCAAATTTTGAGAGCTACTGCCCTAATATAATTTGTACCTCTGCTATTTTAAAATTCTAGAAGAAAAAGCTCATTAGAAAATAGCATTCTACAAATGCTCCCAAGGGAACCAGAGAGAGCATTTCAAACAGGACTCTACACAAGAGTGTAACATCTGATCATGCCTGCCCACATCAGGTTTGGGATAGAGTTTCACACGACATGTTCACGTTCTGAGCCAGCAGTGTTCTAGGTGATCAGCAACAGGCACACCCAGAAATTGACGCTGTGAGGTCCTTTCTCTAGAAAAGAGAAAAGGGACTAGAAAAAAACATCCACATCCCACATCTCTAGAAAAGAGAAAAAAGGACTAGAAAAAAAAACAAGGAAAGAGTATTTGTGTGGAAATGGGAACAATATGAACTAACAACATCATGTTTAAATATATTCACTATATTGGTCAGAGAAAAGACCAAAATAAAACTAAAAAGTGACAGAGACAGGAACAAGATTTGGAGATTAAACACATTTGCATAGGGTGCATAGAGTAAATGTCAAAGAATACTGTGCTTACTAGCATTAACGCACATGGGACTCCCCTGGGAGCAACTTGTTAAAATGCAGATGATGATTCCTCAGGACTAGCGTGTGTCCAAAGCCTGCATTTCCAACAAGCTCCCAGGTAACGTCTTGCTCCTGGTCCATGGACCACACTTTGAGGGCAAGAGTATATATAACGGATGGTTCAGACCTTTCTATTTCTAGCATAAATGAGAAACTTCTGATTTAAATATAATAAATACTTGTTTAACTGACACAACTCCAATAAGAGAAATATCTCTAATAATTGTAATTTGTCTCAGAATAGAATTTACAATTAAGGTATTTTAATTATACAAAACATGAAGACCCATGGAAAAAAAGACTTCTGAAAAGGGAAGACGTCTTTGCTTAGGACTCCCTACCTTGGCCAAGAAGGGCAAACAAGACGGCAGGTTGATTAGGAAAGGTTTCCTCCTGCTAGTGACTAGATAATGAGTTACTCCCTGAAAGTTCACAAAGTGTTGAGAAAATGGGTGCACTATGGGTGCCAATGGCCAAATTCAACAAGGACTATGCAGGAGCCATAAGAATCTTCACCCATTGCTGACATGAAAAATTAGGAGACACAGCCAGTGCAAACAGAGAGGACCTACACTACAATCATCAATCAATCTGATCATGAAAACCTGATCCCCACAAGCATTGGTCATAAGAAAAAACAGGCCCACTAAACCAAAGTGCAATCCATGCCAGACTAATCAGATCAGAATCACAGAGGACTAGGACACAGGCATCTATATTTAAAGCCTCCATAGGGATTCTGAGGAACAATCAGTGTATATATATACTTGCCAGATAAGGCAAAGGCTGTATACATTACTGTACAGGGCTCTCTCCTAGAAACAATTAAATCTAACCAAGAAGAAGCAACTCAGACCGTGAGACATTCCATAAGACAACTGGCCTGGACTCTTAAAAAATGTCATCATCAAAGACAAAAGACTAGACCAAAAAAAAATGGCAGAGAACTCTTCCAGATGAAAAGAGACCAAAGAGACACAACTCTGTAATATGTAATCTGGACCAAAATAAATACAAAAAACGGTTGTAAAAAGTCATTACGAAAATACTAGAGACATGTGAATAGGAATTGTGTTTTAATATTACTGTATCAAGGTTACATTTCTGAGGTCAGCTAACAGTATTGCAGATAAGTCCTAGCACTCAGGAGACACATGCTGAAAATGTCAGACACGTTATGTCAGGATGTCTGCAATGTATTTCCAAATGGTGCAGGAAAAAATATGACTGTGTATATACAAACATAAATAAACTACTCAAGTAGTTATTATAAAGTACTACACAGACACACACACAGACACACACACACACACACACACACACACAAACATGCACACATGCAGATGATGAATATAAAGCAAATGTGACATACCAACAACTGGCGAATTTAAGTGTGAAGGATATTCGGGTCCTCATTATATTAGTCTTTCAGCTATTTCTAGGTTATAAAGTTTTCAAAACAAAAAAGTGAAGAACAAGAAGGCAAACTCCCTCTTTATGCTAAACTTACTTAAAACCAAAGTTTTTGGCCAAGCACCATGGCTCACGCCTATAATCCCAGCACCCTAGAAGGCTGAGGCAGGTGAATCACTTGGGCTTAGGAGTTTGAGACTCACCTGGGCAACATAGTGAGACCCCATCTCTACAAAAAATACAAAAATCAGCCAGGCATGGTGGTAAGCACCTGTGGTCCCTTCTACACAAGAGCCTGAGGTAGGAAGATCACTTGAGCCCAGAAGCAGCAGAGGCAGTGAGCTGAGATCACACAAATGCACTCTAGCCCAAGTGACAGAGTGAAACCCTGTCTTTAAAAAAAAAAAAGTTTTCAATAAAAGATGAATGAGGCAAGTACTTTAATAATCTGTTTATTTATTTATTATTATTATTTTTTGAGATGGAGTCTTGCTCTGTCTCCCAGGCTAGAGTACAATGGCACAATCTCTGCTCACTGCAACCTCCACCTCCCAGGTTCAAGCAATTCTCCTGTCTCAGTCTCCTGAGTAGCTGGGATTACAGGGAGCTGCCACCACGCCTGGCTAATTTTTGTATTTTTGTACAGGATGGGGTTTCACCATGTTGGTCAAGTTGGTCTCAAACTCCTGACCTCAGGTGATCTGCTCGCCTCAGCCTCCCAAAGTGCTGAGATTACAGGCATGAGCCACCACGCCCAGCCAATCTGTTTATTTTTTTGTGAAACAGGGTATCTTACTCTGTTGCCCAGGCTGGAAGTGCAGTGATGTGATCATGGCTCATTGTAACCTCTACCTCCAGAGTAGCTGGGACAACATGCACATGCCACCACACCCAGTTAATGTTTGAAAATTTAAATTTAATTTTATTTTGATTAAAAAAATTTTTTTTGAGACAGAGTCTCACTCTGTCACACAGGCTGGAGTGCAATGGTGCGATGTCGGCTCACTGCAACCTTCGCCTCCCAGGTTCAAGCAATTCTCTTGCCTCAGCCTCCTGAGTAGCTGGGATTACAGGTGCATGCCACCGCGCCCAGCTAATTTTTACATTTTTAGTAGAGATAGGCTTTCAACATCTTGGCCAGGCTGGTCTTGAACTCCTGACCTTGTGATCCACCTGCCTTGGCTTCCCAAAGTGCTGAGATTACAGGCGTGAGCTACCGCGCCCGGCCCATTTGAAAATTATTTTGTAGAGATGGGGTTTCACTTTGTTTGTTGGTCTCGAGCTTCTGGATTCAAGCAATCCTCCCATGTTGTCCTCCCAAACTGCTGGGATTACATTGACCTGTCTTTGTTTATTCTTGAATTTAAGTACAACTGCTCTGTTTAATTAAATGCAGTCTGTTTTCTACTACAAGGGTGCACTCAGAGTTATTTCAGATTAATTTAGAAATAAATCTCTGTCAGCAACTGATATTTGATTACAAATTTTATATATGAATACAAATATGTATGTGAAAACTGCACACCAAATGTTCGATTCCTATAAGAACCTACATATAAATCTTATATGGTAAAATGAAGGAGCTGAGGTAAAGGCAAACTTAAAAGAGTTTAATATTCAAGAACACGCACAAATTCAACATTAATTCTATACCTGTGTCTGTCTTCAAAAAACTGGTACTCGATTCTTGCATCTCCTTTTGGTTGTGCTGACAGGAGAGCATCCACCTTCATTACCAAGTCACTTGCCCTGAAAGAAGGGGTTAGAGAAATCTTAGCATCTTTTTAATAAAAAGTTTTCCAATTATTGCCAAACATATCATCAGCCCAAATACTGAATGCTAACACCCAAAGTCTGTATTAACAGGCATGAGAAAGATTGATTAATGTTACAAACTTGAAAAAGTTACTCATTTTCCCACATGTGAAATGGAAACAGCACCCGCTCTGCATGACTCTTGTAAAACTGCACAACTCTGCAATGCACCTAGCTGAGGCCCTGGCCTATCTATTACAGGCTGTATTGTGCATATTCTCCCTTGTCCTTTTAAAAATATCACTTTTTATGACTATTAGAGTAATAATTGACTGGAAAATAAATACATAGGAGAAAATTAAAACTACACATTACATCATCAAGAAATAAGCTCTGATATTTTGGCTCATAATTCTCTATTTTTAAATATCTATAAACAAAAGTGGGATTATACTGACAGCCTGCTTTTTTACTTAAAAATATATCATAAAAATTCTTTGGTTGGTTAATAAATACAGCAGTATTTCAATATTTTTGTTTGTTTGTTTTAGACAGGGTCTCACTCCAGTTGTCCACGCTGTAGTCCAGTGGCTTCATCTCAGCATCCTCGACCTTCCACACTCAGCTGATTCCCCCACCTCAGCCTCCCATGTAGCTGGGACTGCAGCTGTGTACCACCAGGCCCAGCTAATTTTTTGTATTTTTAGTACAGACAGGGTTTTTCCATGTTTCCCAGGCTGGTCTCAAACTCCTGGGCTCAAGCAATTTGCCTGTCTCGAACTCCCACAGTGCTGGAATTACAGGCATGAGCCACCGTGCCTAGCCTATTTCAATGTTTTTTTATGACTGCATAATATTATATTTATGGATACAAAATAATCTAAATATTAAACCAATCAACTATTGAACATCTATGTTGTTTCTAATTTCACTATAATTAACACTGCAGTAAACAACTTTAAAAAGAATTTTATTGCCCCTGCCTCTTCTAAAATTGATTTCTAACAGAAAAAGATTTTGAACTAAATCTGAAAAAAAAGCTCCAATTTGCTGAACCAAAGACTAAATGCTGAGTAAGAATTTAAAGAGTATTTGTGAATGTATCTGAACTATAATTAAGCCTATACATTTTCTTTGAATGCAGCAAATATATCAAATTAACTATTTTGGTTCAACTTCTCAGTATAAATGCCAAATATATATAATATAGGCCATTCTCTTCCTGACGTGTCAACATGGTCACAAAACATGTCAAGGGGTGCTTGGTGACATGGACTGGGTGAGCAGGCCAACAAGAAACTCCCTGAAGGCTGATGAAGTACCATGATCAAAGCATCTAGAGCCAAGCTTCAGGACAGCCTTGGGGATGCAGGTTGGGTCATGAATGATAGCTGTGGCTGTCACGGGGAAGGGGATCACTCCAAGGTAGGACAGCGTATGCCTGTAACATGGCTGCTTCGAGTCATGAGTACCTCCTGGCCTACGTCAGGGAAGTGTTTCATAGGTCGAGACAAAGGGCATCACTCAGGAGCCACTGAGGTAAGAGGGATGTTTCTTATTTGTAGCCCCAGTATTAGCCAAAATGAAGAACTTTTAAATTTTATATCCTCCAACTATGCATCAAAGAACACATCTGCACAGAATGGGAGAAACTGTTTGCAAATCATGTATCTGGTAAGAAAGTGATATCCAGAATGTATAAAGAACTGCCGCATCTCTACAACAATAAAAACAACCCAATTAAAAATGGGCAAAGGAGCCGGGCATGGTGGCTCACACCTGGAATCTCAGCACTTTGGGAAGCTAAGGCGGGCAGATCACGAGGTGAGGAGTTCAAGACCAGCCTGGCCAACATGGTGAAACCCCATCTCTACTAAAAATACAAAAAAAATTAGCTGGGCATGGTGGTGCATGCCTGTAATCCTAGCAACTCAGGTGGCTAAGGCAGGAAAATCACTTGAACCCGGGAGGTGGAGGTTGCAGTGAGCCAACATGGCGCCACTGCACTCCAGCCTGGGTGACTCCTGAGTGAGACTCTGTCTTGGGGTAGGGGGAGCTCAAAGGACTTGAATAGACATTTTCCCAGAGATACATAAGTAGCCAATCTGCACATGACAAGATGCTCAACATTACCAATCATTAGGGAAATGCAAATCAAACCACAAAGAGATAGCACTTCATACCCACGAGGATGGCTATTATAAAAAACAAACAAAAAAAAACCCAGAAAATTACAAATGTTGTGAGGATGTGGAGAAACTGAAACCCTTGGGCATTGTCAATGGGAACGTAAAATGGTACAACCACCGTGGGAAAAGGTATTGCGGTTCCTCAAAAAATTAAACATAGAAATACATCCTCCAACTACACAGTCATCTGATATTTAACGCAGAAACTAGGTATATATAACAATGGACTACAGGTTCCATCCAAACAATTTATTTTCTTCCATTAAGAGAAATAACACACTAAAATACATCAGCTTATAATAATACTGAAATACTTAAAATAAAAAAAACAACAACCAATTCATCATCACCTTTGAAGACAAAAGGGAAACAACTCATAGTCTCACTGGTAAATAAAAGAAAGATTTAAACCGCCTTTCTTTTCCTGAACAAAATAAAACTGAAGGGTAACCAAATAGATAATGAGGGGAAGTACCACTTTACGTAAGTATTCCAGGTAATAAATAAACTAGCCTCTTTACTTCTGCACATATTTGAAATTTTTCACAACCAAAAGTTATAAAAATAAAAAGAGAGAACTAATTCAGTTCTTTAAATAGTAGACTATAAAATAAATTCTCTTATTTCAACAGAAGCATACATTTGAATTGAAGAGTATTATTAGATTTTAAAACTGGAAATAAAACACCCTGGGATATGTAGTGAGTGACAATATACAATCCTAACTGACCAATGAAGAAAGTCCAATTATATAACCCCGTAATTCCTCCTATGGCAAAACTTACACATCTTCTTCTACCCGAAGCTGTTGAATGTGAGATTTTATTTTCTGTCCTGAGGTTTTTAAGATGATATTTTCGAGGAGGTGGAAATCATCTTGATTAAAGAGCTCACTATCCTTCAGTGGCCCAATGATCTGTGAAGGAGAGAAAAGCAGGCGCTCAGAGCTAGAAGGCTGCCTGCACTTAGCAAGCTGGTAAGAAACCCTCTGGCGTCCTCAAGCTATCTCATACACCCGGTCACCTTAAAAAGCTGAGATAGTACATGTCTAGATAAAATCAGTGAAACAATACAAAGTGAAGCCCAAAACAAATACAGCTACTTGTTTACTTATCAATTTCTCAAGGACACAGTGTAAACCTGTGTACATCACAGTATTTTACAGTAAGCAAACTCTCAAGTAAAATAAAATCGCAATGTAGTTTTCATTAATTCTCCCTGAATAAAAACAATAAAGGCCACTTTATGTGTCAAAGGCCGTACTCATTTACTGTCTGAAAGCCACACACTCTCTCACTGCCTCGCACAATGGCAGGACACAAATCGATGGCAGGCAGGCTCCACCCAGGGATGTTTGCCTATGTCAAAAAGCACAGCCCCTTGGAAATAGGAGACAGAAACATCATCAGCACTTCATAAGCCCCAATCACCTCTGAAAAAAGAGTGGCTCTGTTTGAAGACTTTACTAGCTTCAGAGAAGAATTCTGCAAAGACTGTTCACAGAGCTAATGTGAAGTCAAGCTTGACAAATCCTCACCCGTCCATTGCTGATCACTGCCCTCTGTCCCTTCTTCAGCTTCAGAACATCCCTGCAGTACACGGCATGAGACAAAATGAAATCCATTTTGGAAGACTCAAAGACCTCTTTAAAAAGACTGAAATCCATTCCCTAGGAAAGTAATCATTATAAAGGAAAAATAGCCGTTATTAAGCAAACCATATAAACGAATAAACACAGTGAATAAACCATAAAATTCTCTTTTCCTGGAAAGTAATAACTAATTTTCATAATCAACATTAAGCTGTGTCAATTACTGCTACTTCCTTATCTTTTCCTGTGATTTGTTCGACTGGCAGACTATTTTTCATTCCTTTATTCTGCATTTTAAAATCTTTTTAATTTCCAATGACAGCCTCTTTTCCTAACTGAAATTTCAAATACTGTATACTCATCATTCTGTAAAAAATTTAAGAACTACAAAACTGTGTCAAAAAAAATAAGTAACAGATAATACAAATGAACAAACACAGGCTTACTCTGGAAACACATCAAGAACTCGTAAGCCTTGAACCTGTAAATGGCTCAAATCTCCATTTTTTGCTCTATAAATAAGTCATGCGGTCTCTTTTTAAAACTGTACATAACAAATGGCCCCAAACTTAACACAAAACTCAAATCATGCACCACAAGAAAGCTAGGGAAGGTTAAAAGTAATAAAGGGAATGTGACAGAATTATTTCTTGGAAAGATTCTTTCAAATTAAAAAAAATTCCCTGAGACTCAGGACTAAAATGACAAATCATGATCATGATCCAGACACGTAAGCCACAGGGAGTGAGCTTCTGCAGAGAGAATGCAGCAGCCTCATGAGAGGCTCGGAGCCTTACCCCAACAGAGAACTCCGCAATGTCAGCTCCTGCGGCCAGGGCCTCTGCAGCCCCCTCCTTGGCCATTTTGGTGATGAAGTTCTTAGCAGCGTTGGAGGTCTGAGTTTGGAGGGCTGCCCAGATTGCTCTGGAAATCTGAGTGTTCTCATAGCTTATCTCTTTGGCAGGATTATTTATCATGCTTATTCTAACATTGTTACTGGATTTCTGTTCACAAAATGGGAAATGAGAGTCATATGGTAGATATTTTTGAACTTAAAACGCAGCATTAATATCAGTCATGTTCAATAAGTAGCAAATAGAATCTCTCTTAAAAGTCTCAAGTAGTTCTCCTCTGCATTCAGAATAAAATTAAAATGCCATCATCAAGCATTCAAAACCTTACACGAGGTGGCCTCCAGCCCACCTTTCCAATTTCATTTCTTACTACCCCTGTAAATATAGCATAAATTACAGACCCTCAGAGTCCTATCTAGCATAAATTACAGACCCCCCGAGTCCTGTCTTTACCAAACACATTTTATATTTTAACACACTTATAACACACATTTTATATTCTTCTAACACGTGTGTTTGAAGAATATAAAATGTGGTATGCCTCACATTGGTATACCAACCCCAACTACATTACATCTTTACCTCCTTAAGTTCTAACCATTTTTCAGTGCTCTGCTCAAACCCATGGCCTTTCCACATTCCAAATATAACTGAATCTGTCCCTGGGTGAAAAGACAAGAATCCAAGTGGAAGAATATACCCAGGACACACAAAGTCAAAAAAGGGCTTGTACCAATAACATTAAGCAACAGAAATTTATATTTGTGTGTACCAAAAGACATATAAGAATATTCACCACAACGGTCTTACAATAGCACCAAACTAAAAACCCAATTGTCCTTCAAACAGGGTAAACAAACAAAACTTTGTGGCATAGCCATATGATATAATATTACAGGATGAAAAAGGACTATATACCCCTACTTGTAACATCATGAATAAATCTCACAAAAGATTGAGCAAAGAAACCAAAACAAATCAAATTGCATATGATTTCATTTTAATAAACTAAAAGATAGGCAAAAAGAGGGAAGGGGGTAGTGTCTGGGCACAAACGTGGGAGGGCTTTTAGGAATTTGAGAATTCTTTATTTTTTGACCTGAGCGGTGGTCACAAGAGTGTGTTCTCTGTGACACTGTGTATCCTATGATTTGAGCACTTACTGTGAACCAATATTTTACTTCAATTAAAACAGTTATTAAAAAATGCAACTCTCCCTCCCCATTCTCCTACCCTAGTACCACTTGAAGATGTATGCATTTGTGTTAGAGTGCCTTTCACATATAACTATCACCCTTAGCTAGAACTGCCCTGATCTAACTTCAAATTGACCACAGCATTTGGTCCACTCCTTGAACAACCGCAGGACACACAAAGCCAAAAAAGGACTTGTACCAATAACCTAAGCAACAGAAGGGCACTTAGCACATGAGTACAATTGAAACCACCCGGATATTTCCTTATTTCATTAAGCCTCCCCAGGTACAGGGTGGAAAGGGGACCATGAGGAGGACTGTGAGGTATGGATGAAAATGCAAACTGAAACAGCTCAGGAAAAATAATTCTGACATCTTATCCTCTAACAATGATCCTCTCCAGAAGAATCAGCTGCTTCTCAACCACCTGCCATTGTCACTTACTCAAGCCCAACTATTCACGGCAACATATCTTTTCAGAGCATCTATGTGTGTATCTCTCAGTGCATCTGGATCTACCTCTACTAAACACACACACTACCATTCCTGTGTGCCACTGCCCCCACGTCCAGACCTCTGCCATGGGAAGGACCCCATCTCCCTGATACAGTACACAACACAATCGCTGGAGCAACTCTGCTGCAAGAACAGGAACAGTCATGCGATAGAACTTGTCTATGATGAGGAGCTCAGTATTTATTTTGGTCTCTATAAGAATCTATTCCTTTCAATAAAGCCTGGATACTGCAGTCTTAGATCCCTTTTCTTGTGAGCTGGCAGATCTCTAGAGATACAATGCTCCGTTCCCTCAAGCGTTAAGAAAGCAGGACTCCCAACTCCCACTGAACAATCTGAGCTGCACAGCAACGTCCATGAGAACAACTACAGCCGCAAACAAAAATATAAAATGAAGTCATAGATACTTGCCTGATGCCTGATGGCATCATACAATAACTGCCGTCCAGAAGGACTATCAAAATCCCCAACAATCCAAAAAGTTACTGGCCTAATAAAAGAATCATCTGTAGAAAAACAAAAACAACTAATTGAGTTGGAAGAGAAAAGCACATTCTGTGTTTCAACATTCTGAAAATGAAATTGACCCAATAATTTGTGAAAATCATGCAAAAAGAAGAAAATGACAAGCTTAATAAAGACAGAAGGAAAGGTAGTACAATTTACTATAAGGAAAGCAGGGGAATCTTCCACAGGGTTTAGTTACAGACTAGGAACATGCACTAATGAATTCTACTGTGGTCTGGGCATCTGTCAGCATGTAAAGTAAAAAATAGCCTTTGAACATGTGAGCAACATACTGTCATTTTTTTTAATTGATTTTTTTTCTGGCAGGAACAAGGAGAAGAAGGGCATACTGTCATTTTTAATCATATTCATTTATAACTTTCTGAAAATTCTTTAGAAATATTTATACAAAATTTATCTACTTTGGCGGGGTGCAGCGGTTCATGCCTGTAATCCTAGCACTTTGGGAGGCTGAGGTAGGTGGATCACTTGAGGTCAGGAGTTCGAAATTAGTCTGGCCAACATAGTGAAACCCTGTCCCTACTAAAAATACAAAAAATTTAGCTGGGTATGGTGGCAGGCGCCTGTATTCCCAGCTAGTTGGGAGACTGAGGCAGGCAAATCACTTGAATCCGGAAGGCAGAGGTTGCAGTGAGCCAAGATCACACCACTGTACTCCAGCCTAGGTAACGGAGCAAGACTCCGTCTCAAAATAAAAATTATCTACATTGATATAGCCTCCTGTTACTCACAGATTCCAGAAACAGTACAATTAAGTGTTGATAAATTCTAAATTACGTTGGTTGCTGAAACCACAGAAGAAAATTAAGAAATAGAACATTCTGAAGTTTTAAGTTACCATAGATTTCCTTGGAGGACATTCCTGGACAAAGGTAAAGAGAAAAGAGTAGAAGAAAAGAAAGTATCATTTCTGTAATGAATGCCTACTATAAGAGTCAAAAATCTAAACAATGGCTAACATGGTCTATAGTTCTTCCTGTTGCTTAGTCTCATCAGCATCATGGTGCTGTCCTAGTACCCTGAGAAACAGTTTCTTTCAAGAACCAAATGGAGTAACTGCCTGTACTCTACATACTGCTGGAAAAGCAGAACTTCTCTCAGGGAGAGACCACAGTGGGAATTTAAAAAGTGGGTAAAAATAGCTGCCTTAAAAGACAGCCAGTGCTTTTTTGAAGCACTGATCAGAGTGGCACAGAATATGTCCGCCACTAAAGGGGCATCACTTTATAAAATCTTAGCCTAAATAAATACCTCTACATAAAACCAGCTTCAAAGATTATACCAGGCTTTCTAAAACCAACTTTTATAAACCCCAAAACAATATTAACCCTGTACTGTCATTTTCAATGCATTAACCCATTTTTACAACATAAATGTTTTTCCATTTGAACTATGAAATATTTTTCCTTTTGACTTAACAGGTAATACAAAATTTATAAAGATGTTTGAATTCTTAAAAAAATATACAAAGGATTAAATTTTAAATATTGTCTAGATTCAAAGCATTATAAGAAATAATAAGAAAAATTATGAAGTCTCTTTCCCTTAATTTTTCTCTTAATTTGCACATTAAGATGAATACGCAAGTACTTTTTTAAAAATGTTGAATGCAAGATAAGCCTCAAATGGATTACCTTTCTTTGTCAGATAGTTCATACTATTGACTATAGCAGCAGTCTTGCCTTGGGAATCCAAGGTAGTAAATCTAGCATAATCATCCACAAAGAAGTTGTCTGGGAGAAAAAATGAAATAGGTATATATTAAGTTCCAGTTCAATCTAATGTTAATATTCAACTGACAACCTGACTTGATCATAATAAGATTTATAAAAATACATAAGCAAAGCATATTAAGTTCCATGTTTACTGAACAGGTTCACAACATGGCCCCTATCCCTATTGAAGTCTCATATCAAAGACACAAGGTGGATGAAAACATACGTATCTCACACAGTTATAAGTATGTGTCAGTTTAATGGCTGAAATTCATCCTATTCCCATTCCTGTCATTTGTCAACCGGAGAATAATCTCAAAGAGATCCCCTTAACTCACTTCTCCCTTCCCCAGTCCAACCAGTAGAGTAAGCTCTTCCCATTCCTATGGAGGAAGCAGGGGTAAAAGAGAAAATATATAACAAAACAGGTTTTTATTTTTTAGGTCTAACAAAATACCACTTTTTAAACCCTTAAAAGAAATAAAAGGTCACTGTCACTCTTTTCAGATATGTACCTTCTCCAATCAGTGTCAAAGGGCAATCTTCATTATTCATTTCCCCTCAGATGATTATTCCTAGAACTCCAGTTTCATCAAGTCATTCTCTTGCTCTAAACTACCCACTAATTTCTTGCAGACTACAAAATGGTCTCCAGCCTAGTATCATAAACCCTCTGTCTGTAACAATCTCCCCAATCCTAAACATTATTGCACCCTACACAAATGTCAGTCTTCTCATCACTGTCATATACAGTTTGCCTGCCTACCCACCCATCTATTCATCTGTGCACATGCAGATTCATCTACGCTATCATTGACAATGCACACTGAACACCTACTATCCACAGAATACGATCCAGGAAAACAGCAGAAAATAAGTCAGACACAGTCCACGATGTGAAGGAAGGGAGAGCACATTATACCAGTAAAAATTAGTATCCTACTAAAAAGGTTCCAGGACAGCCAAAGCCAAAGAAACGTGGGTGATGGTGCCATCACCACCAGGTCAGAAGGATGCCAGTGCCTCCCAATGGACGTTTGCATTGGGTTCATCTGACACCTGGTATCTTTGCCACTGTGGTCTAGCATTGTTTCATAGCTCATTACAGCAACACTCAATGGAAAAGGAAATTAAAAAACAGAACCATTATTATGCTCCTTATTCATGTGTATTCCAGAGACAACCTTTCAACTTTAAATAAAAATGATGAAAACAACAAACACTTAGGGCGAAGAGTCACAACACGCTCACCTTGCTCTACTGAAACTTCAGGGAAGAAAGGAAAACCCAGCTGTGAAGAAAAAAGCTCACTTTCTGGGTAGTTTCTTTCTCAAACATAAGCCTATATTTACATGTTTTCCTCAGTGTGTGTGCTTATGTATGTGTGTTATACACACACACACACACAAATACATATATATGTGTATTTTTCCTCTACCTAAGAGAAACGTTCAGTTTCAAGTGGATTAGAGATAGTGTATTAACAACCATAGATTGCTATGTTCATTATACTCAACTATAACAATAAATAGTTGGTTATGACTTCATTACACACATCTTCCCTTCCCCAGTGAGATTTCATGGGCTAGTGATGACAATTCCATCTCATTTCCAGGTGTTTGCTGAAGTGGCCTTCAGAGTCTCAAGGAAGGCACAAAGAACAAAAGGACTTAACATATTTTTTGGCTCCCATAAGGTATTCTAGTGGAAAACACCCAAATGTCCACCAACTGAGGAACAGATACATGTGGACTATCCACAAAGTGGACTATAAAAAGGAACAAAATGCTGACATATCAACAACATGCATAAACCTTAACAACATGTTAAATTAAAGAAGCCAGGTACAAAAGGCTTCCAATTATATGAAATGTCTAGAATAGGCAAATCCATAGAAACAGAAAGTAGATTAGTTATTGCCAAGGGATGGGGGAACGGAGGAACAGACAGTGACTACTAATAGGTACACGGAATTTTGGGGGGTGATAATAATGACATAAAATTAGACAGTGGTAATGACTGCACAAACTTCGTGGTTTTCTCATTTAAAAAACCATTAAGGAGAGAGATCCAAGATGGCCGATTAACAACAGCTCAGGATTGTAGCTCCCAGTGAAAGCGCAGAGAGCGAGTGGACGCCGCACTTTCAGACGAATTTTTGTTGCCCACAGACTAGGAGATTCCCGGCGGAGGAGCCACAG
>CAUYLG010006753.1:0-10493 GCA_963573385.1 Cacajao melanocephalus | reverse complement strand
GTCAGGCCTTGTTCTCTTGCTGATGAGGAGCTGCGATCCCCTGTAGGAGGAGAGGCATTCTGATTTCGGGTGTTCTCAGCCTTTTTGCACTGGTTTCTTCCCATTTTTGTGGATTTATCCACCTGTCGTGTTTGTAATTGCCGACTTTCAGATTGGGTCTGAGTGAATGTCCGGCTTGTTGGTGATGAAGTTTTTTCTGTTTCTTAGTTTTCCTTTGGTGGACGCCCCTTTCCCACTGAGCTTGGCGTTCCTGGGTTCAGCTGTGCTTACTGTGAATCTCTCAGACCTCAGCGCTTCCAATTGCTGTTCTCCTTGTGGGGATGGGACCAGCCAAGCCTGACTCAAAGGGCCTCCAGCCGCATATACTCCGCACCGAGAAGCGCTGTGCCACGCCGGGGCACCGGCAAAACAGCTGCGCTGGCCAAAAGAGTCGCGCTGGCGATCCGTGTGGCTCCTCCGCTGGGAATCTCCCAGTTTGTGGTCCATAGAAATTCGTCTGAAATTGCGGCGTCCACTCGCTGTCTGTGCTTTCACTGGGAGCTACAATCCTGAGCTGTTGTTAATCGTCCATCTTGGATCTCTCCGCCCGGTGATGAAGTTTTTTCTGTTTCTTAGCTTTCCTTTGGCGGACGCCCCTTTCCCGCAGGGCTGGACCTTCCCGGTTCAGCTGTGCTTACTGTGAAACTCTCAGTCCTCAGCGCTTCCAATTGCTGTTCTCCTTGTGGGGATGGGACCAGCCGAGCCAGACTCGAAGGGCACCCCGTCCCGTATACTCCGCACCGAGAAGCGCCGTCCCGGGGCGCCGGCAAAATAACTGCGCCGGCGAAAAAAGTCGTGCTGGCGACCCGTGTGGCTCCTCCACCGGGAATCTCCCAGTCTGTGGGCAATAAAAATTCGTCTGAAAGTGCGGCGTCCACTCGCTCTCTGCGCTTTCTCTGGGAGCTGCAATCCTGAGCTGTTGTTAATCGGCCATCTTGGATCTCTCCATGCTGGTTTTTCTACAATTGTGTTTTCTAACTGATATGCAGGTTTACATGCTGTGACAGAAAATTCACATACCACCTTTAAGAATGGTGTTAGAATTAGGGATAGATGTGAATGTGGAGTTTGTGTCATTTTAAAGTTCCTAATAGTTTAGGCTTGTTCATTGTCTTCATTTTTTAAAAATTTTGGACTCTTTTTTTCCCTCTTTTCTGCAAATATGTGTATTTTTGGGGTTGTGTACATTATATACTTATGCCAAATTAAGCTGCAATGGATTTAGGTTGCATGTTACTTTTCGGTGGAGAGGCAGTATGGCATACGGTTAAGAGTATAGACGCTGCAGCTGCATGGCCTGGGTGAACATCCTGGCTCTACCTCTTAGTAGCTGTGTGACTTGGGGACCATTGTCCCCATCAGTGGATAATAAAACCCACTGAAGAAGTTGGAGGAGAGTGAGGGTTAGCTACTTACCTGTAATGTCCCTGCCAGGGTACACTGTATGACAAAGTGGCTTCAGATAAAATACCATCGCTCGTACAGAGATTCTTTAACCAAACAGTCACAAGCAGACAGATAATAGTGCATGCCCTTTTTTTCTGCAAGTGTGAGATACTCTCAGCAGTATGTGATTTTTAGCCATTTTGGCTAGCACCTTTCATGCAAGGCTGACTTGAAGGTCTCCTGCGTTTAGCATCAGGCAGCCAGAAATCCTCCTACCACAGTGGGCAGACACAGGATTTAAGGATTAAGATTTGGGTGCCATTCCAGAGGATGCAGACCATAGGTCTTGGTAGATTCTTACACCTTGTTGAAGAGAGGAGGATATCTCCCAAATATTTTACTTTAATGTTGTCTGCTGAGAGTACTTCTTGAACATTCATTATGACATTTAATTTTTTTTTTTGAGACAGAGTTTCGCTCTTGTTGCTCAGGCTGGAGCGCAATGGCGTGATCTCGGCTCACTGCAACCTCTGCCTCCTGGGTTCAAGGGATTCTCCTGCCTCAGCCTCCTGAGTAACTGGGATTACAGGCATGCACCACCACGCCTGGCTAATTTTGTATTTTTAGTAGAGACGGGGTTTTGCCAATCATTTCACCAGTAAGAACCTGTTCTGACATTCACTGTGCTAACTAGCCCAATCCTGAGTGTTGATGGAAATATAGGTAATAGAAACCTTGTCACAGACGTCTCTGGGGCAATGGCTCTTCTGATATGCCATTAAACAGTTCTTGAGTGTTCTTTTTATGAAAGCAAACAATTGGCCTTAGAGTTAAAGCTTGGACTAGCCAGCACATGCTTATCATCACATTGTGTATATGAAAGCATTTAAAAGTAAATTCCAGACCTTGTACCAGTACCTCTTTGGCTGTTATGATGTTCCTGTGAGTTACTTTACGGAAAGTGTTCATAATATCATCTAATTGTAAGTGCTGTGTAAGTATGTGGTATCATTATTATTGTAAGTGCTTTGATCTAGCTTAAGAGCGTGGTTTTATATGGTCATGTTGTTTTTCCCACCAAATATCTGGGCTCCCATATAACATACCAAAAGGAAATTGGTGTGATTGATCTTCATTATTTGTGGATTGTGCATCTGTGAACTCATCTGCTTGCTAGATTTTATTCATAATCCCCAAATCAATACTCAAGGGACTTTCACAGCCATTTGCGGACATTGCACAGAGTGGTGACATTTGAGTCACCTGATATACATGTTCCTAGCTGAGGTGGAACAACCTGACCCTCTACCTTCTCGTTTTGGCTCTCATAGTGTCAACAATGTCCCTCTCATGGTTGATTTAGAGCTGTTTTTCACATTTTTGTGTTTTTTCTTGGTGACTTCACTATTTACAATGGTCTCCAAGCATAGTGCTGAAATGCTGTCCAGTTTCCAACTGCAGGAAGGTTACAACGTGTCTTATGCAGAAAATACGTGTGTTAGGTAAGCTTCATTCGGCATGAATTTTAGTGCTCTTGGCTATGAGTTCGATGTCAATTAATCAACTGTATATATTAAATAACTTGTCTTGAAACAGAAACCACATTGAAAAAAGGTTTTGTATTGATTGGTTGATGAAAATGTTATGAACAGAAGCTTGCATAAACCTAACCCTGTATTTTCCCTAGGAGCAATGGTTCAGTATTCACTAATTCAGTGTTTGCGATGGCTTTATAGAACACAACTATCATGAATAAGGAAAATCAAAATTGAGTTTCTTCTTAAGGCCTTGTTTTTGATGCTGTTCTTCTGCAATTGTTCAAGAACTTCAGGGGCAGGACTGGCTACATAATTTGTGGGGCTTAGTGCCAAGTAAAAATGCAAAACCCCTTGTTGAAAAATTAAGACTTTTGCTGGGCTCACACCTGTAATTTCAGCACTTTGGGAGGCTGAGGTGGGCAGATCACCTAAGGTCAAGAGTTTGAGACCAGTCTGGTCTAACATGATGAAACCCCATCTCTACTAAAAATACAAAAATTAGCTGGGTGTGGTGGTAGACACCTGTAATCCCAGCTACTTTGGAGGCTGAGGCAAGAGAATCACTTGAACCCGGGAAGTGGAGGTTGCTGTGAGCTGAGATTGCGCCACTGCTTTCCAGCCTGGGCAACAGAACGAGACTCTGTCTCAAAAAATAAAATAAAATAATAAAAATTAAGACTTTCAAGATGAGCATTAAACCAAGCCTGTGGACCCTCTGTGGTTCCACGTGTCACATGCCTACAAAGACAGCCCTGAACTCTGGGGTTAGTCAGTCTGAGAGACTACCTCTAAGCACCAGGCTGGGAGAGAAGGGAGAACTGGCTACGCCCACATAGCTTCTGGTGGCCAGTGATGTAGTTGAAGGTGAAGGCTGCACATTTCGGTGGATGCTACTTAGCCACAGTGCAGTGGTGCCCTTGCTTGCCCAGGCCCCATCTAGGTTGCCATGCTCCTATTCCTGGAAATCCCACCACATGACTGGTGACTTCTCCCCACATCACAAGCACTCTGAAAGGGCCAGCTCTTGGTAGAGCATGGAATGCTCACCCGATGGCCATCATGGTTTTGAAGCTTCATTCAGGCAACTTTGGTGGCAGAACTCATCTAGTCCATCCAAATTCATCCTCATGAGTTGCTCCAACTTTAATTTTAAGAGAATAAAAGTTGAGATCCCCAATATTTTTACCCAGGAATTTCCTAGAGCTTGATGTTGATTTGACTTTTCTTGTTCTAAAGGTCTATGTAGCAAGATGGAGGACAGCTCTGCTAACTCAGAGGACCAGTAGGCTCATCCCCTCAAAGTGTGAATGCCTATTAACCTTGTCTGCATAATGCACAGGCTGCTTACATGACCCTGCATAGAACAATGACAATTTTCTGGGTCTGCCTTTGAAAAGCAGTAACACTGATATTGTGAAGGTTATATATGAGGTTTGGCTTGTATCTTATTCCAATCCGGCTATAACAAAATACATAAACAGGGTGGCTTCTAAACAAAAGACATTTATTTTTTTACAGTTCTGGAGACTGGGAAGTTCAAGATTAGGATGGTCAGGTTCTGGTGAGGACCCTTTTCTAGGTAGCAAATGGCTGCCTTCTGGTTCCTCACATTGTGAAAGGAGTGAAGGAGCCACCCCTGCCACCCTGCCCCTAGCCTCCTTGATAAGGCACTAATCCTATGTGTGAGGGTTCCACCCTCATGACCTAACCCACCTCTCCAAAGGCCACACCTCTTAATATTATCACCTTAGGGGTGGGGGGAGAATTTCAGCATATGAATTTCAGGAGAATGACACAAACATTCAGACCATAGCAGCTTGCAAAGATATTTTTGTAAATATTCAAACTAGTTGCTAACATTTAAATCAGGAAATTTCACAAATTTCATGGCAGCCTCTTTGGGAAAAAAAAATTGTTTTTTTCTGACAACATTAGGCTTCCATTCCCACGTCCTACATTGCCTGGAGCCGGATAGCAGCTTCCCCTTTCCATGAAGCATGAGCTGTCCTCTTCCACAGCCCCCACGTGTCCATTCCTCTGGCTCACCTGCCTGGTTTGTGTGAGCAGGGCTGATGTCTATAGCTGACAGGGCCTGCTCTGAGCCCACTGGGCCCAGGTGGTTCCAGTTGTTAAATATTTTGAATATGACCTCTGCTTGGAGCCATTTGAGTTGCTAACCTTGCTCTACAAAGAAGCGGCTGTCAGCTTCTTGCTAAAAAATAAATTTAAATTCTGACTCCAGGGTCACTCTGGTACACTGATTAATCTGTTAGATTGTCAGTATTTGCCACCATTTCATTTATGGGAAGCAGAGATTCTAGATTGAGTCTAAGAGGAATTCAGAAAGTCTGGCCATGTCTGTGCTGATGGAGTGGGCGCCCTGGAAAGCCAATTTGCATGAGGGCTAAGGCCCCTCCTGGGGGACAATTCATCCTGATGAAATGAGAGAACTAGGTATGGAGAGCCTGGCCCTGTTAGAGAAAGCTCAGTTGTCAGATAATGGCATGGTGCCTGACACCTGATTTCTCCCAGCTCCTATTGGCTTCTCTGTAACCTTAGAGCACACAGCAGCAGGTAGGGAAGGAAGAGTTTTTCTCTACAAACTCTAGGGTATCTCTCTGACAGAGCGAGACATAAAAGAGACAAAGAAACATTCTTCCCTCATTACCCCACAGGCAACCCACCTGTGTTTTATTCTACACACTATTAACACACCTGTTATGTTATTGGCAGGGCATGGCAGACACTTTGGTGCTGTTGGAGAAGATGTGTGTGCCCCTGTTGGTGGTTTTAGGTCCTATCTAATCCCCCTCACACCCTTCTGTGTCCTTAACCTGTTGCAAACAGACACAGGAGGCACATTAAATAGTTCATGTGGCAGGACGGTTATATTACCCACAATTTAAAAAAGATATTTTGGTGTAGATGATGTGCATATGTGTGAAGTTAAGTTTAATATGTACCCTGGGAGTGTAGGTTAACATTTCAAGTATTCTTAGTCTGTTTACCTATTACTACATAGAAATCCACCCTAAAATTTGGTGGGTTAGAAAGCAATATATGACTCTCTCATGGTTCTGTGGTTGGATGGCTCAGCTGGGCAGTTCTCAGTCTTTCATGTTCTTGCAGCCTGATGGCAGCAGGTCTGGAGGCATCTGAAGTCTCATCCGCCTGGATTACAAGATGATTTCTTTCCTTGTGTGTCCAGTGCTTGGGCTGGGATGGCTGGGACTGTGAGAGGAGCTGGGCATCTCTTTCTCCATGTGGTCTCCCCACATGCTTAGCTTGGGCTTCTTCACATTATAGTGATCTCAGGGAGCCAGACTTCCAAGAGAACGTTCCTGGAGACCCATACCAAGGCTTCAAGGCTTCTTGTCACTTAGCCCTGGAAGTCATGTGATATCACATCTCCTGCCACCAATGCTGATTGTGAAAGTGGACTTTATGTGTCAAATTGGCTAGGCTGCAGTCCCTAGATATTTGTTCAAGCATTATTCTAGATGTTTCTGTGAAGGTATCTTTTAAAGATGAGATTAACATTTACATCAGACTTTTAGAGTAAAGCAGCCAGCCCTCTCTAGTGAGGGTGGGTCTCATCCAATTAGTTGAAGGCCTTAAGAGAAAAAAGACTGTTCTCCCTTGAGGAAGAGGGAATTCTGCTCGTTGATTACCTTTTAACTTGAACTGCAGCATTTTTTCCCCTGAGTGTACAGCCTGTTGGTCTGCCCTATAGATTTGACTTGTCAGCCTCCCCAATTTCATGAGCCAATTCCTTAAAATCGCTCCATGCCTTTCTCTCATCTCACTCTCTCCTCTCTCTACTCTCTCCCCTCTCCTCCCATTCCCTTCCCTCTTCTTCCCCTATTTGCCTAGTTTCAGAGGGAGCGGAATTAGAGTTCCAAACAGAGGAGCTTAAAAAAAAAAACTGTTCAGCCATCTCTAATCCATCACAATTCTCATCTGAAATCCCCGCTCTCTGGGTAATTAGCTGGGATTTGAAAGAGCCTAATGAGGAAGCCACGTTCCAGAGATGACTTTGAACATCTTGATCTGAAATCTCCAATGAAGGTTTTTTGTTTGCTTAAGGGATGTGTAGAAATAATAATTTTCACTGGATGAGTGAGTGGTTAAAAATATTTGCTGGCCAGAAAGACTCTGCAGGCATCATCACCTTTGAGTCAAGGAGGTTTAAGATCCCCGCCAGCCTCATATGACAGCACAAGCTGAAGTTCTAGAAGGTCACTTAGTTCTGTGTCCTTCATTTCTCAGAGGGACCTGTTGTTTGATCCAACTAGAAGGGAGTTGATTACAAATGAATGAAATTCTCTTGAAATTTTCTTATTGGAGAGCCCAAGTATAGAAAACAAGATGTCTCTGAGTTTACAGAACAGGTTGCGTGATTATTTTGAGCCCACATGCTCTAAGAAATGATTATACAAAGAGAAAATTTGGTCTAAGACTTGTTTTTGTGCTAATATGCTCCATAGCAGTGAGCTGTGTGGGAGGAGCCACTTAGCTCCCAGCTACCTCTAAGAGTTGGCTGTGACCAATATTACCTTCTTGCTCCAAATCTGATAATGAACAGCCCTCTATAGGCTTACGTCAGTTTACAATAGGGGCTTTTCTCTCTTACGTAGACCTTGGGATTCACCTGACTTTGATTTGCATATTGAGTTGCAGGCTGAAAAACTGGAACTGGGAAATTGGAAGCCTAGGTTGTCTTGCAGTAGGCCCTACTTCATCTGATTATTGGAAGCAGCAAGTGAAACAAGCAACCACCATGCTTGGCAAGAGTAGGTGGCTCCTGTTGTCCTTGCTTAGTGCAAACGCGGCCCAAGGGACAAAAGTGGCCCAAGGACAAAGGTGGCCCAGGTGCAAAGGTGGCCCAAGGGACAAAGGTGGCCCACGTGCAAAGGTGGCCCAAGGGACAAAGGTGGCCCAAGGACAAAGGTGGCCTTAGTGCAAAGGTGGCCCAGGACAAAGGTGGCCCAAGGGATGTCAGCTGGGTCCATCTCACCAATCATATTCATTACTCCTCCTTCCAAGGGGAGGAGCAGGGAAGAGTTGAAGGTGGTTACTCTACTGCTGTTCCCTTCCAGGGAACAGGGAAGAAGCCTCCTCTTGGAAATAAGAGGACAGAGGAAGGGGTACCCCAGCCAAGGTATCTAAGACTCTTGCTGCTAATTTTAGATACAGCTGCAGAGACAATGATGGAATCCTGCAGGGGCAGTGTGAACTCTGACATTGAGGCTATTATTGTGACACTGTCCTCACACTGGTGATGGCTGGGGAGAGCCCTATTTTATCCACGTGCTTTAGTTGTTTCCTGATGGAGACATGAGGCTCAGGTCTGACATTTCTTACGAATTGCCGTTTCTTCAGCCACTTTGCATCAGTACAGTTCTCTGACCATGGTGGGACCTAAATAACTATTTGTTGAGTTAATGAGCCCAGCAGTAAGAGGCCAGGGCAGGCAGTGTGTTTGATATGAACATTAGGAAGGTTCTTGGGGTGCAATTTTACAAACATGAATGATATACAGAGAAGCAACCTCTTTTGTTTTTTTTTTTTGGAGTCTTGCTCTGTAGCCTTGGCTGGAGTACAGTGGTGCGATTTTAGCTAACTGCACCCTCTGCCTCCTGTGTCCCGGTTCAAGCAATTCTCCTACCTCAGTCTTCCAAGTAGCTGGGCTTACAGACACAAACCACCATGACCAGCTAATTTTTGTATTTTTTAGTAGAGACAGGGTTTCACCATGTTGGCCAGTCTGGTCTTCAACTCCTGAACTCGTGATCTGCCCGCCTCGGCCTCCCAAAGTGCTGGGATTACAGGAGTGAGCCATGGCGCCTGCCGCAACCTCTTTTTTTTTGAGATGGAGTCTAGCTCTGTTGCCAGGCTGGAGTTTGATGGCGCGATCTTGGCCCCCTGCAACCTCCACCTCCCTGGTTCAAGCAATTCTCTTTGCCTCATCCTCCTGAGTAGCTGGGATTACAGGCATGTGCCACCACACCCAGCTAATTTTTGTATTTTTAGTAGAGATGGGGTTTCACCATGTTGGCCAGGATGGTCTCATTCTCCTGACCTCATGATTCGCCCACCTCAGCCTCCCAAACTGTTGGGATTACAGGCGTGAGCCACTGTGCCTGGTGCAACCTCCTTTCAAATGAAAGCTGACTTATGGACTTCTAGGGTTGATTTGTCATTTTTATTGTTTCTTAAATTCTCAGAATTGGATAACTAGGTGTGGTGGATGTTTTCTGTTTGCCCTCTGACCTACACTATGTTCCCTCCTTCCACTCTGCTCTCTGTCCTGGGAGGTTGACCTGTCTGGACCTTATCAGTGGGCTCCCTTGTCTTTTGGTACCTGATTGAGTTCAGCCCATGGGGAGCCCAGACTGTGAAGTCAGGGCATTAATTTTTCACTCTACCCTTTACCTGCAGGTCTCAGCTTCTAATAGGATGTCCTGTCTATAGGATCTGTGCCCCATCTCTATCTCTGCATACACTTCTTCTCCTTCCCTCTCTATCTCAACCCCCAACATGCTTCACCCTTATTTTGCTCCTTTAGGACTTCGGTAATGGTCTTTTCTTACACCCTCTCTACACTTTTATAACTAGTATCTATTTTAAATTCTCCTTAAATTACTCAACCTGAGTATGCTTCTTTCCTCCCCGGACCCCAACACATATTTAGATCAGTGGTTTTAAACTAGGGACAATTTTCTCTCCCAGGAAACATTTGGTAATGTCTAGAGACACTGTTTTGTTTTGTTTGTTTTAAATTTTCTTTTAGGTTCAGGGGTACATGGGAAGGTTTGTTATATAGGTAAACTGGGTGTTGCAGGGGTTTGGTATACAGATCATTTTGTCACTCAGGTAATAAAAATATTATCCAATAGGTAGTTTTTCGGTCCTCTCCATCTTTCCACCCTCCACTCTCAAGTAGGCCCTGGTGTCTGCTGTTCCCTTCTTTGTGTCCATATATGCTCAATGTTTAGCTCCCACTTATAAGTGAGAACATGTTAGGTATTTTGTTTTCTATTCTTGTTAGTTTACTTAGGATAATGACTTCCAGCTCCACCTATATTGCTGCAAAGAGAATAATCTTGTTCTTTTTTATGGCTGCATGGTGTTCCATGGTGTACATCTACCATATTTTCTTTTTTTTTCTTTTTTTTTTTGAAAGAAAGAAAAAGAGAGAAAAGAAGAAAGAGTGAAAGAAAGAAAAAGAAAGAATGAAAGAGAGAAAGAAAGAGGAAAAGAAAGAGGGAGAGAGAACGGGATTCTTCTTCTATTGCCCAAGCTAGCATGCAGTCTAAAAATGGGTATTAAAAACCTCTTTTATGCCAATAATTGTGCTTAACAATGGAGACAGGAAGGAATAAAGGCTGAAAATAACAAACAAGCAGCCAACCAGTGTTTTACTTAGACCTGTGAAATGCTATGCAATTGCTGAGGAGTGATTTACTTCCAAATTTAAATTTTTAGACACTTGTGTTCATAAAAACAGACTCATCGTTTTATTATGTT
>CAUYLG010006749.1:0-18725 GCA_963573385.1 Cacajao melanocephalus | reverse complement strand
CATATGATATTTGGGTTTCCATTCCTGAGTTACTTCACTTAGGATAATAGTCTCCAATCTCATCCAGGTTGCTGTGACCGCCATTCATTCATCAGGAAGAGAATTTCTTGACTTTTAAAATCCAGTTTGACTTTTAAAACTTTTAAGGAAAAGTTAACGGTTGGTTATACGTAAGGTATAAAGTTCATGTCATTAAAAGGTGGTTGTCTGTATGGCATGATCCGAGGCCCCACTGGTTTCAACATCTCAACATTTACTTGTCAAAGCACATGAATGTCCAGCATTAGAGATGCAATTCCTTGGGGGCTGGCGGTCTTTGAGGGCTCCCAGCCTCTCCTCTTAAGGGCATCTGCTGCTGCATAGTATCAGGCTTAAGTCTTAGCATCCACACCTTGTCAGGGCTTAGGTGACAGCTAACTGTGATCAAGGCTTTCTGGGGACTGAATGAAGAACTGGGGTGGCACAAGTAATGAAGGAGGGTGACAGGCTGATGGGGTCATGACAGGAGATGTCAGGGGTTGTCAGAGCCCAAACTCCCCTGCTTTGCCTGGAACTAGCTGCACCAAAAAGTTGAGGCTGCTGGTTTGTTTTGAATCAGGTGTGGCACAATCCATTGCCCAGTGGACCAGTGTTGTCATAGAGGCCCAGGTCTCCTAAGACCCAGTAAAGGTATACTGTTTTTGGTGGTGTGTGACCTAGTTACCTGTTCAAATGATCATTCTCTTGGGCAACAGGTAAAAAAGTTCCTTGCCGTAAGCTTCCTTTCCACCACATTTAGGGAGTTTTCTATTTGTTAGGGAGGTATTATTTCTCTAGTATTAATTTTCTGTGCATCCTCGTAGAATTATTTTATTTATTTTTAAGAGATAAGGTCTCACTTTGCTGCCCAAGCTGGAGTGCAGTGGCACAATCATAGCTTCCTGCAGCCTTGAATTCTGGGCTTAAGTGGTCCTCCCACGCCACCCTCCTAAGTAACTGGGACCACAGGTGTGTACCGCCATGCCTGGATCTTATAGAATGTATAGAATGACTTTACCTGGAGCATTGGTAGATATTTTTATATCACCTTTAAAAATTACGTATCAGTTATGAAAGTCACCTTCTATTATGGTAATACTGGTTTTCTACTTATGCTAGTGATGTAGAGTTTCCATTTAAAATATATTTAAGTAAGAAAACAACTAGATTTAATGGCATGTTTTAATTAAATACTAGCTGAACCGTCAAGGTGCTAAGCAAATGACTGATATTTGATGGAATGGGAAAAATTAATTTCAAAACTTGTTCTGGTAGAAAAGGAACAAAATTAACTTTGAAACAGCACTTTGTCCAAGCTGAACTGGATGCAGCGAGATTTTTGTTTTTAACTCTGAACACCCTTACCTTATTCAGGTTTTGCTTTGTGAGGAGGAAGTTATAGGAAGTGAGTTATACTGAATCCTGGCATATCTCTGAAAGAGATATAAGCTTTGGAGTCAAGCCAAGCTGGGTTTGAATTCTGGTTTCTCTACTCACTGATTTGAAATCTTGCCCTCACTCAGACCTCAGTGTCATCATCTGTAAAACGGGTTAGCAGTTCTGGGAAGGTGTGTGGTAAGAGATAAACGAGGAAATGTTTGCAAATACTGAGCACGCCATCAATGCTCTGTACTCAGTGGCTGCCAGCATTACCTCCTTGTCTGATGTTCACGAGGTGCCTGGAGTCGCCGCCATTCGGCTGCACGCCTCCTGGCTTTGTGGACAGTTATCGCGGGAGAAGAGTGGGGGCTTGTGGGTGTTTCAGGTGCGTGTCTAGGCCGTGCTCAGCCGGCATGACTGCTGTGTGTTGCACGCTTTTTGTGCTTTTTACTTGTAGCGGCTGTAGGAAACCAACTCATTTTCTTCATCTGATGTGATTAATGGGCATCCCAGGGAGAGGCCGCACCTGGGAGGAAGCGCGGGCGCCTCCGACCCAGCTCCGCGCACAGCGGCGCCCCCTTCTGGCCCGCGTCCCGCCGGAGCTTGCGCTTGCGTGAATGGCCCTCAAAGGCGCGTCTGCCCTGCTGCTGCACGTTTGTACCAGACATTTTAAGAAGTGCAGGGTTATAGCCACACTACCACGCGGAGCATTCTTCCGCTTTCCTGTCGTGCCTGCAGGTATACTCGCTCTGGATTTCCTTTGTCACAGAGAGTGCTAGCCATGGGGGCAGCCCATGTTGGAGGTTTGCTCCTGGAAGGGCTGACCTGGCTGCTGCTGGCTGCCTTATCTTCTGATCAAGGCCCCCTGGCCACTGGAATGTGACCTTCCGACCTCCGGCTGAACAGGGTCAGTGCAATTGCGCCTCGAATGCGCTTTTGATGAGCCTAAATGGAAGGAATCAGCACAATACAGGTGTGCTGTGATATTCTAGGTTGGCCTTTGATGCTGGAGCTAAAGGACTTCATTTTAAAGTCCCTCGGTGGAGACAGTGAAAGGCTGGCACGGGGATAGGATCTGGAAAAGATGCCTAATAGGCATTGCATTTTGTTAGTAGTGATAAACATTTTAAAAGGTATTCCTATACAATATTGTTATGAAATCTGTTTAAAACTAAGCTGATCACTAAAAAAATCAGCTTTAATCTAATTAAATTTTTTTCCAAGGAAAAAACTAAAATATTTTCACTGTAAGTAATCAAGAATTTTATTATGAAAATTGTCAAGCACATAGTAAAGATGAAAAATTTCTACAGAAAACTGCTATAGCCACTATTTAGGTTCTGCTACCAACATGGTACTATCCCTGCCTCATTGTGTGGGTATATGTCTATCCAGAGAATGTGAGAATTTTATTTTGATTCACAACTGTCAGAAATTAATTTTGACTTCTAAGAGTTCTTTCGCATCGTTACTGTAACACTATCAGAACAACTTAAGATCATGTGATTAAATGTATACTAGAGAATAAAAATAAGAACAGTGTAAATATTTCCAAAGAACAAAATTTAACCATTGCACAATTTCAGCCTCATCAGAATTCTGGATCTCAAATAGAATGCAGTTAACTCTTTGAAAATGGAGTTGGAAGGGTCTGTCTCTTGATCTAGGGGCTGGTTCCATGGTGTGTTCAGTTTGTGCAAATTTGTTAAGCTGTAGATTCAACAAGTAGTTTTATAAATAAATAACAAAAATGAAACTGTGCAGCAGTTTTATATTTTGGGAGCAAGACGTTTGTCTCCTCAGATAGTTTTCCACTTGCCCAGCTGGCCCTGGAATCGTGGCCCTTTTCTTTTTTGGACAAGGCATAGCCACTTCCGAGCCACTGTTGTCTGACACTGGACAGTGGGTGTCTCTGAGGTTTTCGCAAAAGCTCATGCTTGATTTGGGGTTTAGTATTTCCATTTGTCCAGGTTCACTGTAATTCAGTAATTTGAATTCCTTTGCAGGTAAATGGACTTTTATTCTGTAAGTGGTGCTGAGATGTCCTATTAGTGAGGTGTAAGGAGAAGTGGATTTGAAATCAGAGAGTCCTGGTTTAGCACTAGGAACACAATACAACTATCTTGTTTTTGTTTTTGACACAGGGTCTCCTTCTGTTGCCCAGGCTGGAGTGGTGTAATAACAGCCACTAAAACCTCTATCTCTTAGACTCAAGCTATTCTCCCACCGCAGCCTCCCAAGAAGCTGGGACTACAGTTGTGGGCCACCATGCCTGGCTGATTATTTTATTTTACTTTTGTAGAGATGAGGTTCTTGCTTTGTTGCCCAGGCTGGTCTTGAACTCCTGGTCTCAAGTGATCCTCTTTTCTTGGCCTCCCATAGCACTGGGATGACAGGTGTGAGCCACAGGGCCTAGCCATGATACAACTTTATATTTATTTATTTTTAATATTTTGTTTTTTTTTTCCAACTTTTAAGTTCATGAGTACATGTGCAGGATGTGCAGGCTTGTTACGTAGGTAAATGTGTGCCATGGTGGTTTGCTGCACAGAGCATCCCAGCACCTAGGTATTAAGCCCAGCATCCATTAGCTATTGTTCCTGATGCTCTTCCTCCCCCCACCCCCACCCCCTTCAGCAGTCCCCAGTGTGTGGTTCTCCCTTACTTGCCAATGTATTCTCATCATTCAGATCCCACTTATATGTGAGAACATGTGGTGTTTGATTTTCTCTTCCTGTGTTAGTTTGCAGAGGATAATGGCTTCCAACTCCATCCATGTCTCTGCGAAGGACATGATCTCATTGCTTTTTATGGCCGCATAGTATGTTCTCTATCTAGTCTTTCACTAATGGGCATTCTGTTTGGTTACATGTCTTTTGCTATTGTGAACAGTGCTGCAATAAACATAGCGTGTATGTATCTTTATAATAGAATGATTTATATTCATTTGGGTATATACTCAGTAATGGGATTGCTAGGTCAAATGGTATTTCTGCTTCTGGGTCTTTGAGGAATCACCATACTATCTTCCATAATGGTTGAACTAATTTACACTTTCACTGACAGCGTAAAAACATTCTATTTTCTCCACACCTTGCCAGTATCTGTTGTTTTTTTGACTTTTTAATAATAGTCACTTTGACTGGTGTGAGATGGTATCTCATTATGGTTTTGATTTGTATTTCTCTAATGATCAGTGATGTTGAGCTTTTGTTCATATGTTTGTTGGCTGCACGTATGTCTTCTTTTGAGAAGTATTTGTTCATGTCCTTGCCTACTTTTTAATGGTGTTGTTTGTTTTTTTCTTGTAAATTTGTTTAAGCTCCTGTAGAACTTGGAAATTAGATCTTTGTCAGACGGATAGATTGCAAAATTTTTCTCCCATTCTGTAGGTCATCTGTTCACTCTGATAACAGTTTCTTTTGTTGTACAGAGGCTCTTGGTTTAATTAGATCCCATTTGTCAAATTTTTTGCTTTTGTTGCGAGATATAACTTTTAAATGTCATCTCCCCTTTCCCATTACCTTCTGCCTTCCCCTGCAGGGCCCTGGGCCCTGAGTCATAAAGGTATGCTTAGGTTTTATCCAATCATTCTGAGAAATGTGAGGGCATGGAGAGGAGGTGGGGACCAGGAAGCAACGTTTGGAAGTAAAAAAGCCGCACAGAGGCATAAAAAATAAAAGAGGGGCACTGTAGGAATGTACTGATTGAATATCTCTTATTTAGACTTTGGACAGATAGGAGAAATATCCTTTGCATATCTTTTTTGCATGGCCGGTAAAAGAAATCTCCTATGCAACATGAGATTTATGAAAACACAAAAGTGTGACCTCAGGCTCCGAGTTGGAAAGAGAAGCTGGTAAGATCCATCCTTCTTGTGCCCGTTCAGAGTTTGTCTTGGTTGCTTTCCGTGCCTATTTCTTGACTTGAAGTCCACACTCAATTATCACCTACTTTCCTGCTCCTGTTTGTAACAAATGTCCAGAGACCTTCACGGGTGCCTTCTTGTCTCCCTTCTTTGCTTCATTCCCTTCCCTGTGTTCTCCAGTAGGGCTGTTATCCCCATCACTGCATTGTCTCTCATCAAGGCCACTGGTGGCCTGGTCTTGGCAAAGCTGATCTCCAAATCTTACCTGATGTCTGAGCAGTATTTGACTTCGGTGACTACTTTCTTCTTTTTGAAGTGCCATCATGATGTGCTCAACTAGGTTTTTTTTTTTTTTCTGTTGCCCTCACCTCTCCTTCACCCCCTTTCCTGCTAAATGTTGGCATGCCTCAGTCCTTGGCCTTCACATGTACTTTCTCATCTGTTGATGATGTCAACGGATCCATAATTTTAAATGTCATGTATACTTTATGATTCCTAATTAATTTTTCCAGTCTGTACTTCTCCCCTGAGCACCAGATTCATGCACGAAACTGCTCCCTTGACACGTCTTTTAGGAAACCCCAGCTTAACAAAGACTAAGCATTTTATCCATCCATGTCTTTCCTTTCACCCCAAGCCTTCTTCATTTCAGTAACCAACATTCCTATCTCTTCGGTTGCCCAGACACATTTTTGATTAACCTTTGTAAGCCTGTTTCTTATTTGTCCAGTGGAGCTATGCTAATAGTATCAGCCTCAGAGCCTCAGTTGCTTCATCCAGATCATTGTAATACCAGCTTTGCCTACTTTATTGGGTTGCTGTAGGATAAAATAAAAATGCTTTGCAAATTGTGAAGTGCTGTGCAAATGCAAACTATGATTATGTCACTGGAGGATTGGAGGTACCTTATTTAAATATTTATATAATAAGTTTATCTTAGAATTTTTTTTGTTGGCTGGTAAACAGACTGTGCTTTTGATGAACTGGCACATTTCCTCTGCTAGTTGACAAGGGCACTGTCCGTCAATATGTTTGTGTCATTGCTTTGACTTATAGAAAGCTCAGAGCAAAATGTAATTTACTTGTACTAATTCTTCTTTTTTTTTTATTTTTAATGAAATGTGTTTGTGTGAACATTTTTATTCACAATGTGTTTGTGTGAACATTTGTGTAAACATTTTTAATGAAATGTGTTTGTGGGAAGATTCTAGGTATAAACAAATAATAGATCAATAAATGAACTATCAAGTAAATCTCATGCCATGACCCATTCTACTCAGAGATACATTATCATATTTTATCATCACTGACCTGAAATATAAGTTTTTAATAGGCTAAAAGGAACATTTTCAAAACATTTCTTTTTGGGCAATGAAAATGAAATAATTGTTAATTTAAATCTTTCTTATTTTGTGCATATTTCTTAAAATATATATTTTCTGATAACTCTAGTTGCTGTTTCATGTTATCACAGAGCCAGTTTACTTTTCTAAAACAGTAAACCCTGTTTGTAACATGTGAAACATTGGTAATATAAGCTGTAAACTGAAATAATTTGTTTTCCATAATAATTATGAATTCAGCTGGATGGAACAGAAAATTTAAATGACAGCAGCAATTCTTTCTCATGTAGCAGGAAGGCGAGTGGTGGATGGCTCAGGGCCAGTGTAGGGCTCCCGATGTTATGAATATCCAGGTTGCCTCCTTCTTCACGCTTGGCACCCTAAGTTGGGGACTTTTGCTCTCAGTGTCACAGGATGGGTCTCAGGGCATTGAGACTGCATTCCAGGTGGGGAGAGGAGGAAAGAGCAAAGGTAAAAATTCAGCTGAATCTACACTGCTAATCTGGAGAACAATACTTCCCCAGAAGCTCCATTTGGTACATTTCTGTTTGTGTCTAATTGAACAGAACTGAGTTTCATGGCCACTCTTAGCAGCTGGGGATTCTGGAAGGCTCAATATTTTGAACCAGGCACATTGTTGTCCCAAACAAAATTGGCTTTATCTTAGTAAGGAAAGGAGAAGAATGAATATTGGATAGGCAGTTAGCACGGCCTATCACTTTTTCCAGTTTCTTTTGCTTTGGGAGTGAAATTTCTGAACACAGAAGATATTTCTAGCAATGTAAATAGTGTTTCAGAAACTTATTATACTTTTTTTCTTTTTTGACACAGTCTTGTGCTGTTGGCCAGGTTGGAGTGCAGTGGCATGATCTAGGCTCACTGCAACCTCCGTCTCCTGGGCTCAAGCAATTCTCCTGTCTCAGCCTCCCAAGTAGCCGGGATTACAGGCATGTTCCATCACACCTGGTTAATTTTTGTATTTTTAGTAGAGATGGGGTTTCACCATGTTGGATAGGCTGGTCTCGAACTCCTGACCTCTGGTAATCCACCCACCTTGGCCTCCCAATATACTTCATTTCTTAAATGAAAATCTTAATTTGACAGTGGCTTTGAGAATTGAATGAGCACATGGGTGAGGGACTTATAATACTTCCCTCCTGTAGTGACTCAAATGATGTCAAACACTCATCATCATGACTTCTGAAAAACTGTACCACTTTCCAGCTTTTGTTTTCCATTTTCCCCTTTAAAAACTTTGTAAAAGTTTAAGAGGTACAAGTGCAGTTTTGTTCCATGGCTATATTGCATAGCAGTGAAGTCCGGGCTTTTAGTGTAACCAACACTCAGAGAGTGTACATTGTGCCTATTAAGTAATTTCTCACCGCTCATCCCCCTGCTCTCCCACCTTCTGAGTTTGCAGTGTCTATTATTCCACTGTCTGTGTCTGTGTGTACACATTATTTAGCTCCCCCTTGTAAGTGAGAACATGTGGTATTTGACTTCCTGTTTCTGAGTTATTTCATTTAAGATAATGGCATCCAGTTCTATCCATACTGTTGTAAAAAACATGGTTTTATTCTTTTTATGGCTGAATTGTATATACACACAGACACACACACACACACACACACACATACACACACACATATATAACATTTTCTTTAATTAATCATCCACTGAGGGACACTTAGGTTGATTCCATATGATTGCTATTGTGAATAGTGCTGCAGTAAACATACGAGTGCAGGCATCATTTTGATATAATGATTTCTTTTCCTTTGTGTAGATCCCCAGTAGTATCTGGTATACTACTGGATTACCAGATTGAATGGTAGTTCTTTTGAGAAATCTCCACACTGTTTCCCATAGAGGTTGTACTAACTTACGTTCCCACTAACATGCATTACATTTTCTTTGCATCCTCACCAACATTTGTTATTTTTGACTTTTTAATAACATTCTGACTGGTGTAAGATGATATGTCATTGTGGTTTTAATTTGCATTTCTCTGATGATTAGCGGTGTTGAGCATTTTCTCATATGCTTGTTGGCCATTTGTATGTCTTCTTTTGAAAAATGTCTTTTGCCCACTTTTTAATGGTGTTATTTGCTTTCTTTGATTTTTCTTTTTGAGGATTTGAGTTCCTTGTAAATTTGGCATATTAGTCCTCAGTCAGGTGGAGAGTTTGCAAATATTTTCTCCCATTCCGCAAGCTGTCTGTTCAGTCTATTGATTGTTTCTTTTGCTGTGAAGCTTCTTAGTTTAATTATGTCCCACTTGCCTATTTTTGTTTTGTTGCATTTGTTTTTGAGGTATTAGTCACGAATTCTTTGCCTAGACCAATGTCTAGAAGTGTTTTCCCTAGGTTTTCTTCTTTTATATTTATAGTTTCAGGTCTTACATTTAAGTCTTTAAATTTATCTTGACTTGTTTTTTGCATATGGTGAGAGTTAGAGGTCCAGTTTCATTCTTCTGCTTATGGCAGTCCAATTTTCTCAGCACTGGTCATTGAAAAGGGTGTCCTTTCCCAAGTGTGTGTTTTTGTCACTTTGTCAAAGATCAGTTGGCTGTAGATATGTGGCTTTATTTCTGTGTTCTCTGTTATGTTCCACTGATCTAAGTGTCTATTTTACACCAGTGCCATGCTGTTTTGGTCACTATAGCCTTGTGGCATAATTTGAGGTCAGGTAATTTGATGCCTTCGGTTATGTTCTCTTTGCATAGGATTGCTTTGGCTGTTTGGGCTCTTTCTGGGTTCCATATAAATTTTATCACCTTATTTTTGTATAAGTTTCTTATTACAAAATGCACTAAATAAATATAGTATAAGAACTAATTTTTTGACACTACTGTTTCAGGGAAAGACACTGATCAATTTACTCAACACCGCAGTCACTAGCAAAGAGTATCACATAAGATGCATTTGATCTGTGTGCCCTATTTGGGTGAACCCACAGAATTTTCCTTCATGTGTTTACACCAAGTGAGGTGTGAAGTGGCAGCATCTTCTACACATGTTGAGTCTCTTCCACATGTGTGCCATTCACATACATGTTAAAGCACTTTCATGTTCAGCATTTATTTTGTCCTGCGTTTTTCTGCACTATCTTTATTAAGTGCAGTTTGTGTGCAACCTATTAATTCCTCCAAAGTTGAAAAATTGGTGAATAAAATGTGCAGAAAAAAGAAGAGAATGAGAGTAATTTTTACTACTTTACATTTTATGTATAAACTTAATTTTAATTTTCATATTGCTGTTTATTGCTTATGACGATTTATTTTTGTTGTTCAAGTGATACATTTTTCTATCTGTAAATTTTTTAAAACTTGGGTTGAAACAAAGTGCATTCTATTCCCTACCCATTCATATTTATGGAAAATTGGAAGAGTGAATGACTTTTAAGTTATGGAAAGGTTTTCACGAATAAATTAAAGGTTTTCAGCAAGGGATAGCTGTTTGTGTTTTAAGTCTCTAGGTAGATTTATTTAGCACAGAGAATGGGGAACACAAGTTTGTGTGTTGAGGTAAAATATATAGGATATTGTTGTATACATTATCTTGCTTCCCAGCAGCCTTCTGGGAGCAGGCACAGCAATCCATTATTCAGGAAAGTTGTAATGGCTTTTTGCTCTGTCAACTTAGCTTTGGTGGAACTACCTTTCCAAGAGCTCCCTCCCCTGCATAGTTCTAGTTTTTTGTTGCATGGGTCTGGAAGGCAGAAGAGAAGCCTCAATACTTGTGGGCTCTCACTCACCTGGAGGATGTGGGCAGTGCTGGGCCCTCAGTTCCCCCAGCTCCCATCCACCCCTTCCTTCAGCTTCTCCAATTCCTGGGCTGCATGGGTGCAGCTCTATGGCATATGCACCCATCTCTTCTTGGTTTTAACTGCGTCATCAAGTTTGGTGGTGGTGAGAATAGACATGAGCTCCAATCTGTTCCTGTGGGTTCCTTCTTCACTCCTAGCTTTTCTTCCAGCTAGCCCTTCCTGATGACCTGAGGAATTTCAGGTGCCCATCAGATGCAGAATCAATGGCCTTTCGAGACTTTTCCACCAGCTCCCACATTGCTTGCCCAAGATCTAGTCCATGTAATGAGTCCCTAATTCTATGCCATCATAAGGTTCAAACTCCCTGAGTAAACCCTGACTGTTTGCTGATCTAGAAGTTACCAGACTCAGAGAAATGATGTCCCTCAGACTTGGCAGTGCAGCTCCTTAGGGGACCTGGGGGAGGTAAGCACAATTTATTCAACTCCTATTCTGTGCCAGGCGCTGGGCTCAGCACTGTTGCATTTAATCTTCACAACAGGTATTATTACCATTTTATGGAAAAGGCAGCTCAATTTTTCTTAGGGCTAGCTCTACAATTTTTTTTTGTCTTAGATCAAGCTGATGTCCAAAATTTGTTTTTTATGGAAAATCTGTCATAAAAATATGACTCTGGAGACAAATTTTCTGAGAGCAGTAAATACCAGAAGCCCAGCCAAAAAACTTCAGCACCCTGTTGAGACTGGGAAAAGGCAACATTGACTTATTTTCACTTAAGTTTGTGACTTAGAGAAAAAACCAACAGTGATGGTTTTCTTCTTCTCTGTTAGGCCTGTGGCTGCAAATTCTTTGCATGCCCGTTTATTTTACTGAAGCGAATGATAGCCCAAAAGTCCTTGAGATAAACTTGAGCTGCAAAATTCTACAGCTGTATGTTCACTTTCCAGAATTCAGAAAAGTGCAGTGCTCAATTTGGCAAACATCACCTCCATGGAAATTAAGTTTACCCAGGTTATGTATTTGACTATTAAGCATACCCTGCCATGAATCAGGCTTGCTGGTTGACCAGCTGGCTAACCATTTCTTTGTGTTCAGTCTGCCTCATGTCTTTGACTACTCCAGGCTGGCATTCAAATGCCAGGTCCTGACCATGTTTCTAAAGAATACATTTGAATGCAATTACTAAGCCTCCTTTAGAAGTCCAGCAGCCCTGTCCATTATAATAATTGATAGCCCAGAAACTTGTTAGAGAGAAAGAAATTTAATCAAAGGTAGAAGTAATTTATAGGGTAAGTCCGACATACACATACTTTCTCTAAGCCTTGGTTTGATTGGTTTTCATTTTTGGGATGTGTATTTGACATTCGAAATAATTTTGGTCAATAATGCTTTCATGTGAGGCTGAGTTCTTTGACCTGTGTATAGAAAATGAGGGAAAGCCAAGGGAAATTTGGTGCTTGTGGCGACTGCTGAACTTTCAGGATCATTAAAATAAACTGCTAACTGACTCAGGTTTCTCCTTGGGGATGGTATTGGCCAGTTTCTCAGGGGACAAACCCTCTTCCTCTCCCTTACCAAAGACTGTCTCCAGTTAAATAGGAGCTGCTGCTTTGTTTATTAGTGGCTGCCCCACCTGGGCATATCCTTGGTGTTTAGCACTGATCACCTTACGTATCAACATCTTCTTACTAGGGACTCTGAGATTCTTCCTGAGCTTTTCCTGGATTTGGGAGCTTCTTTGCCTGTGCACATGCAGGTTGTAAATTCTCGGGACTTAATGTAGAAGCAGTGGCCTGTAGCCATTGGTGAATGATAGATGGGAACTGATGAGTAAATATACAGCCACACCTGACCACCATGAGGGAGAACCATGAGGCGTAGTCCATATAGTACACCATAGTTCCCCAGTGGGATGGGGGCCCAGTTGACCACAGAAGGAACTTCCTCATTTGCCCAACCTTTTATTGGATTTCTTCTCTTCCCTTATTTCCCATGCCCCTAACAGTGCTTTCTGGAATTATCTCCCAACTAGACTCTGCACATGAATCCTTGTCTCATAGTCTGCTTTGGGGGAGCCGAAATCAAGATGGTGGGCTTCATCTTTGTACCTGCCAGGACTTCCTTTGAGAGCTAAACCTGTAGAGTAAAGCCTCTTGTGCTGATCAAATGAGTAGATTGTTACTGGTGGGCCCATTTGCAGAAGGAGCCCGTGAAGAGCAGACGGGAGAACTGAGTTCCAAGGCGAGCTTCTGCAGAGACAAGGTAGAGAGGAGTGGAGAATTGGGCGCTGATCAGCAGCGGGGTGGACGAAGGGTGAAACTTTACTCACTTGGAGCAGAGGTCTAAGGTCACAGGACACTGGCTGGGAGAGTCTTCTTTCTCTGCATGCTTGGCAAGGCACTGCATCCTCTTCTGTCTTCTCTTTAACCTCCACATAGCTGATGACTCTAACATGCCTAGTGTCACGTCTGCACAAACTCCTAAGAGATGCTTGACAGCACCCCTCACAGTAAGTGACAATTGCTACACCTGGTGCCCTTGGTGGACCTCCAACTCAGCATGTCCTAAACCAAGTTAATTATTTTCTCTCCACAATCCTCCTTTTGCCCCACCCCAAAAACTCTGAATATTTTTCATCTTAAGCATTATTTCCTTCAGTCAAAAGCAAGCTCTACACTTCTGGGCTATTTACTGTTTCTATCTTCCACATCTGACTTCTCACCAAAACCGCTCCATCCTGTCCTGTGAATACTTCCTGAATGAGGCTTCTCCTCCCCATCACTGGGTTCATGTTCCCATCATCCCTCATCGCACCTGTTCAGTCATTTCATGACTCCGTTCACTCTCCCCCTTCATTTATCCCTCCTTCATTTTGCAATTAGAGCAGTCTTTCTGAATAATGAATCTGACCATGTCATCCCCACCACCAAAACCTCCATTACTTACACATAAAAGGTGAAATCGTTGTATCTGGCATTCAAGGCCGTCCTGTTCTCATTCCATTTTTTCCCTCTTCCCTCTTTTCGTATCCTGCATGTTCTCTATCTCCATGCTCCATCTGTTCGAGACCAGCACTTTTCCAAAGTGTTTTCCACAGAACATGGGTGCTTTGAGATGCTCCTCTGTAGCAGGGTTTGAGGGTAAGACACTGGAAAGCACTGCTCCCTCTGCCTCACTCTTGGATATTCAAATGGTGCATCAGGACATTCTAGAATCTTGAGAAGTCCTGAAATGAAGAAATCTGCTTAATTTTGTTTAACTTAATGTTTCCCAACTTATGTGACCATGGAATCTGTTGCTCTCCTTTACAGAATAGCAGCTATTATTAGTCTTGTAAAGGACTGGTGTTCCTTGGATACACGCCACTTTTTCTAACCGCACCAGACTTCACATCTGAAACACGTCAAACTCCAGGACTAGAGTTGTTTTTTATTTATTTATTTTTCCTCAAGCTTTTTGCTTAGTCTTAAATGATTTTACCCCAGTGTGTCTCTTAAATGCCTGACTTATCCTTCGGGGTCTAGCTCGGATGCCACACTCACCATGCAGCCTCCTCCGACGCCCCCCAGGTTCCCTGCCCAGCACTTTTTGTGCTGCTGTAGTAGGAATGCTTTCTTTCTGTCTTGTAGTGCGATGAACTTACATACTCGCTCAACTGCAAGATCTTTGAGGACACTGTTCAATTTTCTTTTTTAAAAAATGATACCTACAGTACTGCGCAACTATATTGACTGCAAATAATGACTGATCAAGATTTTCCTTCTGAATCGATTTTATATCAGGTCATTATTCTCTGTGAATGACAAGCAATGGAGGAGCATGATTTCTTCTGGTTGGATCTGGTTCTAATATCAGCTGGGCTGCCCACAAGGTGGTGACTTTAGCAAACTATGGAGCTTTTCTGAGTCCCGTTTTCTCACCGGACTGTTGGGAGAATTAAATGAGTTAATCTGTGGTGGCCGTGGTGGAAGGAGGCTTAGCATGGTACCAGCTAAGTACCATAAATTTTAAAACCACAGTGATAATAAAGATGGTGATGGTGATGACGCCCGTGGTGATAATGAAATGACAGGCACTTAGTGGTCCCCAGGTACCAGGCCCCATACTAAGTGCATTGCAAGCACAATTTAATTTAATCATCACAGCAGGCATATGAGGTACGTTATTATTCTCATTTTACAGAAGATGAACCCAGGGCTGGGATCTGAGCTGTGTAGTCTTACTCCAGAGCATGTGGTCTGTTTTACTATCACACCATGCTGTAGACTGACCTAGTGAAATTATTTACTAGTTGTTATTTTTATTCACAAAGATTGAAAAATATGTGGAATTGAATAGAAAAAAAGGATACCAGAACTGCTGGATTGGAGGAGACTTTGGTGTTGAAACCCGTATTTGTCACAGTCACTAATTGTGAGGTCTGGAGCCAAATAAGGCTGACCTTTTCTGAGCCTCAGTACTCTTATCTGTGAAGTGGGCATAAAAATGATACTTTTACCTCAGAAAAACAAATCAGACTATTTAAAGTGCTTAGCCTAGTGGGTGGCTCATAGTACTTTTTTGGTGAATGGTAGCTATTGTTATTACTGTCATTAACTCATCACATCGGCATACAAGAAGACCTCAGATAAAAACCTGCCGGCTTGTGGTTATGCAGATTAGAAGCATTGCACATAAGCTGTTAGTTCATCTTTTCACTAGAGGGAGGGAAAGAACAAATTTAACTCTGAAATTGCATCCAACTTTCCTCTGAAAACCAAAAACCAAACCCCAAAACCTCCCTCTTTAAAATCTGGGACTGACGACAAAAGGTGTGTGGAAAACGCGGAGCCCATAACGGTCTGGGAACAGGTGCAGCTGCAGATCTTTGCCTGTGCGGATGCGGAGCCGAGAGGGGCGTCGTCAGCCGTGACCCCGAAGCCCACTGAGGCTGTGTCCCTCCAGGCTGGCGGCCGGCCTGTCCTCTGACGCTTTGTTGCTGCTCAGCCGCTGCCTCCTTTCCATCTCCCTCCGCCACCGTTAGACCCCACTGCTCTCCCTTCGGCAAGCCTGGCCCCCAAGTGTCACCCTTCCCACTGCTGCGGCAGTGATGTGGGCATCACAGGGCGGAGCGCAGCAACCCCGTCCGTCTGCAAACTCCCAGAGGCAGGGCATGGTGCTAGCGCGGCGTTCAAGGCTCCCCGTGCTTGACTCCCGCTCACCTACTCAGCCGCGCCTTCCGTATCCACCTGCATCCCTTCTGTGTCCATCACCTGGGGCCTCTCACGGCTAGGGTTTCAGGCTTCAGTGTCCTTGTTCACCCCGGAAGCCTGAAAGTTCATAACGACACCTGATTCGCCCTTGTCTCATTTTGGAATGCGTTTTCTCTCCTTTTTCTCTGATTTAAATCTATTCCCAGCACGCTCCGTGACACAGATCAAGTGTCTTCTCTTCCATGAAGGCTGCTTTTACTGACCAAGACAAAAGGTACTTTACCTGGAAGCTCCCCTTCCCCCTTCGTCTCTGCTCCCAGAGTGGTTTCCTTATCTTCTACTATAGACTTTAGTGTTTTCTAATTTATCTTGTGATTGGAAGTTGACATATTTATGTTCCAATTATATTGCAAAATCCCTATCAGGTTAACCAGCTATGTCTCTCTTTGGCAGCAACTAAGCAGATCTGGTCTGGAATATTGCTTCTGCAACTCTCTCTCACTTTGATGCTGCATGTCTTCTTTTGAAAAGTGTCTGTTCATATCCTTTGCCCACTTTTTGATGGGGTTGTTTTCTTTTTTTAAATAAAATAACTTTTAAAAAAATAAGTATGATCAATTTAAAAAATTATCATCATGGATTCTTTGGACTGGAAGAGTTCCTTTTCTGTAACTAAAATTTTAAAACCTTATCCTTTGCATACCACTGAAATGGAATTCCCTAATTGCAGCAGTTTTATTCTTTTATATAATTCAGTTTCTCTCTTTTTTTTTTTGTACTTAAAGTTATTTTCTAGTCATTTCATAGTTGTTTTTTTCTTGGTAGATTGAATGGAATTTAAATGATTTGTCTATGTTGATCTTTATATTCTGCAACTTTGCTCAATTCTCATGTAAATAAAGAAATCTGCCAATTAATACTGAATTTTCTAGATAATCATATCATGTGCAGAAAGTAACAGTTTTCCTTTCCTTTGTCAGTGTCTTATTTCTTTCTCTTATTCTGTTGTGTTGACAAGTACTTCCAATAGGATATTGAATGGTTATGGTGAGAGTAGTTCAGCCTTGTCATTTACATGTCTCACCATTAAGCATGAGGCTTGCTGGAGACTTCTAGTAGATTGAACTTAGCACCTTCCTTTTAATGCCTAGTTTGCTAAATATATTTTTTTTTAAATCAGGTATTGATTTGAACTTTATCAAGTCATTTTTGACCTATTGAGATTATTATATAGTTTTTCTAATTTAATATATTAACACAGTTGTTAACACAAATAGATTTTTGTAATTTCAAATGGATCTTGTACTCTTAATATAATCTTTATTTGGATATAACATGATTTTTAATATATGTTGTTGAATTTTATTTGATAGTATTATACTAAGATTTTTGGGTGCATATTCACTAAAGAGTAGCACCTATTATTTTGTTTTCTGGAGTTGTCCTTCCCTGCTTTAGATATTATTGTTTATTTTAACTAGTGAAATGAACTGAGTATCTTTTCATCTTTTTCTGTTCTCCTGAGCAATTCCTGTACTAGAGGGTCTGTTTCTTTAATGTTCAGTACTACCTCATCCCTAAATCTGTATGGGCCTGGTGTCCTTTTTTTTTTTTTCCTCTTCTTTATTAAAGAAATAAAGCTTTTACTGCCTTTGCAGTTTCTTCCAAAGTTTATCATCTACTCAGCCTTTCTGCTTTTTCTTTTCTTTTTTTTTTTTTAAATTATACTTTAAATTCTGGGGTATGTGCAGAACGTGCAGGTTTGTTACATAGGTATACACATACCATGGTGGTTTGCTGCACTCATCAACCTGTCATCTACATTAGGAATTTCTCCTAATTCTATCCCTTCTCTATCCTCCCAGCCCCCAACAGGCCCCAGTGTGCGATGTTTCCCTCCCTGTGTCCATGTGTTCTCATTGTTCAACTCCCACTTATGAGTGAGAACATGTGGTGTTTGGTTTTTTTGTTCTTGTGTTAGGTTGCTGAGAATGATGATTTCCAGCTTCATCTATGTTCCTGCAAAGGACATGAACTCATCCTTTTTAAAGGCTGCATAGTGTTCCTTGGTATATATGGTGCCACATTTTCTTTATCCAGTCTATCTTTGATGGGCATTTGGGTTGGTTCCAAGTCGTTGCTATTGTGAACAGTGCCACAATAAACATATGTATGCATGTGTCTTTATAGCAGAATGATTTATAATGCTTTGGGTATATACCCAGTAATGAAATTGCTGGGTCAAATGGTATTTCTGGTTCTACATCCTTGAGGAATCCCCACACTGTCTTCTACAATGGTTGAACTAATTTACACTCCCACCAACAGTGTAAAAGCGTGCCTATTTCTCCACATCCTCTCCAGCATCTGCTGTCTCCTGACTTTTTAATGATCACATTCTAACTGCTGTGAGATGGTATCTCATTGTGGTTTTGATTTGCATTTCTCTAATGACCAGTGATGATGAGTTGTTTTTCATGGGTTTGTTTTATTGAGTCTATTTGATTCTTTTCTCTTTTATTTTTTATTAGTCTGGCTAGCAGTCTGTCTATTTTGTTGATCTTTTCAAAAAACCACCTCCTGGATTCATTGATTTTTGAAGGTTTTTTTCGTGTCTCTATCTCCTTCAGTACTGCTCTGATCTTAGTTATTTATTGTCTTCTACTAACTTTTGAATTTGTTTGCTCTTGCTTCTCTAGTCCTTTTAATTGTGATGTTAGGGTATTGATTTTAAGTCTTTCCTGCTTTCTCTTATGGATATTTAGTGCTGTAAATTTCCCTCTACATACTACTTTAAATGTATCCCAGAGATTCTGGTACATTGTGTCTTTGTTCTCATTGGTTTCAAAGAACATCTTTATTTCTGCCTTAATTTCGTTATTTACCCAGTAGTCATTAAGGAGCAGGTTGTTTGGTTTCCATGTGATTGTGTGGTTTTGTGTGAGTTTCTTAATCCTGAGTTCTAATTTGATTGGACTCTGGTCTGAGAGACTGGTTGTTATGATTTCTGTTCTTTTGCATTTGTTGAGGAGTGATTTACTTCCAATCATGTGGTCAATTTCAGAGTAAGTGTGATGTGGTGCTGAGAAGAATGTATATTCTGTGGATTTGGGGTGGAGAGTTCTGTAGATGTCTATTAGTTTTGCTTGGTCCAGA
>CAUYLG010006748.1:0-11494 GCA_963573385.1 Cacajao melanocephalus | reverse complement strand
TTTTGTTTTTTGAGATGGAATCTTGCTCTGTCACCCAGGCTGGAGTGCAGTAGCGTGATCTCAGCTCACTGTAACCTCTGCCTCCCAGGTTCAACCTATTCTCCTGCCACAGCCTTCTGAGTAGCTGGGATTACAGGCAGGTGCCACCACACCCAGCCAACTCTTTGAGTATTTTTAGTAGAGATGAGGTTTCACCATGTTGTCCAGGGTGGTCTCAATCTTTTGACCTTGTGATCCACTCACCTAGGCCTCCCAAAGTGTTGCGATTACAGGAGTGAGCCACCACACCCAGCCATCTGGCTGACACTCCTACCTTTCATATGTATAAAAACCATTTGTATACCTTTGAGAACCTAGATCCATCGTTCTCTAAGTGTGATCAGGACAAAGAGATAAAGAGAGATTCATGGAAGTTGAAAACCTCTGTGTTTTGGGCTTTACTACTTATTGGGTTTGTGGCCTTTTGCAGGTTACATAACATGTCTGTGATGTAATTATCTCATATGTAATCATAATTGTACTTCACACAATTGTCATAGAATTTTTCTGAGATAAATGATGATAATAATTGCTAACACTTCCTGGGCACTTACTATGTATCTGCTGTGTTCTAACTCATCAGGTGAGGCACTATTTTTGTTTCATATAAAGGGATTAACATTGCCTGCATATATAAATGTCATATTATTATTAACATTATTGTAATCAATGATTAAAGAAAAGGCTGATAAGGCCTTTTCTCCCCACTGAGTGGGTGTTTGGTGGGTGACCAGTGTGCAAGAGCTTGTTACTCCTTGCAAGTGCATCCAATCCAGTTCTTCTCATAGGTTAACATGCATCAGAGTCAGTTGGAGGGCTTGTCAAAAAAGATTGCCAGGTCTTCTTTACCAGGTTTCTGATTCAATTGGTCTAGTATGGAGTCCAAGAATTTGCACTTCTGACAAATTTTTCCGATGCTGCTGATGCTACCAGCCCCTGACCAAACATTTTTAAAATAATGATTTATTGAAATATAATTCAAATACCATCAAATCACCCTTTAAAGTATACCATTCAGTGATTTGTTACAAAATTCACAGGGTTGTACAACCATCATCACTCTAGAATAAAGTACACATTTTTCTTAATTTTTCAATCTGTTTTTAAAATAGGTACACAAAACTACACAGAAAAGTAGAGATGAAGAAGTCTTCCTCCCCTCATCCCAATCACTTGGTTCCTCCCCTCCACTAGGTTGCCACTTTTATTTATTTTTCTATATATCTATTTCCATATAGCATTTCTTCATGCAGATACAAGGAACATGTGGTCTTTCCCTGTTTTCTTGTACCAGAGAGGCAGCACACTATGAATCATATTCTGTCAATTGTTTTTTTCATTTAGTAAAGCTGGAGATCATTATGAACATATTACCATGGCATATTTAACAGTCTCCTTCAAGTACGCAAATATCTCAATTGTTTCCAGTCTTTTGCTATTACAAACTATGCTGCAATAAATACCCTTATATACATATCATTTCACATGTATTATGGTTTGAATGTGTCTCCTCCAAAATTCAGGTGTTGCCAATGTGCTAGTATTAAGAGGAGGCGCCTTTAAGAAGTGATTAGGCCCTGAAGGCTCCTCCATCATTAATTGAATTAAGGCCCTTATAAAAGAGGTTTCATGCAGCATTTGGTTGGCTTGCTCCCTGACCCTTCTTCTGCCATGTGAAGATGCAGCAAGAAGGCCCACACCGGACACCAAATACCAGTTCCTTGATCTCAGATCTCTCAGCGTGAGAAAGTAAATGTCTGTTCTTTGTAAACCACCTAGTCTCAGGCATTGTTACAGCAGCACACAACAGACTAAGACAATATGTGTGCAGGTGTATGTATAGGATTAATTTCCAGAAGTGGGACTGCTAGCTTAAAGAGTAAATACGTTTATAATTTTGAAACATATTTCCAAAGTCCCATTGATGAGTTGTATAATTCTGTACTTTTGTTAGCAACGTGCCCTTACCCCAATATGTGTTGTCCACGAATTGGATTTTAGCCAATATGATAGGTGTGCAGTTTAAATTTGCATTTCTCTCGTCATGAGTGAGATAGTACATTCTTGATATGTACAAAAGCCATTTGTGTTCCTTTTTCTGTGAACTGCCCTTGTCCTTTGCCCATTTTCTACTGTGTTTTTCATTATTTCCCCCAAGGAGTACTCTTGGTTACTCCTCCAGGAGTAATTTATACTTTAGGGGGTTGTTTCTATATGACATCATTATTAACTATTTTTCAATTTTGCCGTTTGTCTTTGCTTGTGTTTTTTGCCATGCATAAATTAGGGTTTTTATGTAGTTGAATTGATCAATCTTTCCTATTGCAACTAGTGCATTTCGAGTCATAGTTGAAAAGACTTTCTTCCCTTTCCCCCACTCTAAGATTATAAAGGAATCTGGTCATGTTTTATTCTAATACCTTGACTTTTTTTTCACGTTTAAATCTTGGATTTGTAGCCTAGAGCACTGTCACCTACCAGACTAAAAAAGAATATGGATGAGGAGATTCTAAACATTTCTCCCTATATTAGATCTCTCTTTAAATACAATCTTGCCCCATATGTAAGACAGATGGAAGGAGAGCTGCCCTGAAGGTGCAGCAGAGACCCTCTTGTGAGTCACGCCCTCCCCACAGACTCCATGGTTCTCCATGGAATCTTCAGGATGGCTGTAAGCAGAGTGAACACCACAAATATCTGCAGAACAACAACTAGGCCAAAAAGTTTGACGAGAAAAAAGTTAAAAGAAGGACTTTCTGGTTTGTCTTGGTGTTTGCCACTGAGTATTTGTTGAGGAGGAAATAAGAAAAGCCTGGAGAGGACTCAAGAGTCTCTTTCCGAAGGGCTCATCTTTCTTAACAACAGTTCCCTTTTACTGAGTTCATATGTTCAATTGAAAATTCCTCATGATTCCACTATGTTCTGACCGGTGAAGTGGAGAGTGCATGGACCTTGGTATCACATGAGTTCTAATCCTGAACACTTACTAGCTGTGCAACCTCTGGCAATTCATTTGTTTCATAATTAGTAGTTCACCCACAGCAAATAATTGAGTGTTTTGTACGTGGAAGACACTGTGCTAAGTGCTGGAGACATAAAAATAGAGAAGATAGAAATGGTATTACCTTACAGCATGGGGTGGAGCCAGATGGTAAACAAATAACTCTCATAATTATTTAGATTCTGATTGTCATTACATCTTCAACAGAGCACGGGGTCCTGTGGACATGAAGAGCAGGGAGGTTCAGGCCTGCTAGTTTAGGGAAGCTAGGCTACCAGGTTCAGGTTTGACAGGTCCATAGGAACTGGCATGGCAGAGGAAGGCCAGAGCCTTTAACGCAAAAGGAAGAGTAAATGCTCATTAGACCCTGAGGCTGCAGGAGGTAGGCACATTTGACCACCGAAAGGAAGGCCAACATAGACAGCATCAACATCACTGCGGTGTCTGTGTGGAGAATGGATTGTATGTGTGTGGCGTGTGGGGGGCAACAGTGGATTAGGGGACACGAGTTAGGAGCTACTATTAGTCTGGGCAAAAAAGACACTAGTGGCCAGGGAAACAGTGGTGGCAGTGGAGAGAGCGGACAGATGATGGGTAAGAGACACAAAAGGGTTCATAAAAACTCCCAGGTTTCTGGGTGAGCTATCTGAGCTCACCACTACTGAGACAGTGAGTTCTGAACAGGAGGAAGTTTGGAGAAAACCCCCAACATTTCGGCAGGAGAGCATCTCCTGGTGCAGATGACAAGCGGGAACCTCACCAGAGGTCTGGCTGCAGGTGTGCAATGGGGACCCCGGCGAGGTCGGGTGCACTTACGGTGCTCGTGAGCCAGCGAGGCCCCGCCGAGGCGGCAGTGGCAGAGCTGGTTTCTAGGTGGGGTCCCAGTCGGAGTCCCCGTGTCCTAAACCCTCGACTACACGGGGCGTGCCGTTTATCTTGTTCCAACGGTTGACCGTCATGGCGCTAGCAATAATGTCCTCCCCAGGCGAAGATGGTTTTTCTTCCGTGTTTTCAGCCACCGCAGAAGTGGACAGCTACTATAAACCAAGCACCTGTGGGCTTAGGTACCAGATTCAAAACGGGATGGTGGCAGAACAGGGACGAGGACGGAGAGAAAACCCGAAGATGGATCAACCAGAAAGCCGTGGATTCTCACAGAGGCACAAAAAGTGCCTCTGAAGCAGAAGATTCACCTCCAGTTCTGCGTCCTTTGGGGGCAATTTTCCGAGCATCCTTTCCTCCTCCTCAGGCTGCCGCTTCTTCATCTTGTTAAATTACCTGGCAGCTTGCTCCACGGGAGACGCCTTCTTCACAGTCCTCGGGTCCCAGTCAGACTCGCGGTCTCCTCCGGCTTCCGCCGGGCCGGCTGTGGTCGCCGCCGCACGGTCTCAGGCCCGCTCCTCCAGCGCCCCGAGGAGCTGCGGCCCCCGCAGAGCCCCTGCGCGCCCGGGCGAACGTGGCAGGCACGCAGGCTCCCGCTCCCTCGGACACCGGCACCCCGCAGCCTTTCCTCAGCCTCCACAAGTTCTCTTGGGGATGTGATGTCCGACGTGCCGTCTCGACTCCGGATATTTAGACGTTACTCCTTCCCTGCCGGACGCCAAACATGGGGAAACCACACTCTCTCTGCTCCGGTCACCAGCAGCTACTCCCATTCCTGAAGTGTCCACTGTTGTATGTATACCCTACTTCAGGTTTCACTTTTATTTAAGGTCAGTTGTGGCCTGACAACACAGACATTAACTTAATTCGAAAGACAACACTTGGAGCTGCCCCTCCAGGCGCCAGCCCAGCAGCTTTCCCGAACCCCCCAGGAACCCAAGGGCGAGCAACGACCCCTGCCCGGGCGAGAAAGCTCGACCCGCCGCGCCACACCTCTTCCGGGCTCCCCAGCCGGGCGGTCTGAGAGGCCCTGAAGCGCCTGGGCGTGGAGAAACCCCGCCCCCCGCCGAAGCTCCGCCCCCCACCCGAGCACCCGCCAATGGCAGCGCGCGGTGCGGCGCGCCGAGGTGGGACGGCGACGCGCTGAGGAGGCCTTGCGCGGAGGCTGCTCTCCGGAGATGCCCCGCGGCAGTCGCGCTCGCGGCCCTAAGGTAGGCTTTGGGGCGGGAGCTGGCGCCACGCCGTTTTAGGCGTCGCAGGGAAGCGACGGGCGGGTGTTGGGCCAGCCCGGGCTGCTGGGATAAGTAGGGGTGGGCATTGGGGTTGAAGGGCGAGGGGGTGGCGAGTTCCGTCTGCGCGCGTGGAGCGAGCCCGCGCCGCGGGGTGCCGCCCCCAGGTCCGGCTCCGGTCCCGGTGCGCTGGCCGAGCCCTCAGCGGCTGTCCGGGAGGAGAGGGGTGGGGCTCCCGGAGGGACGGAGCTGGCTGCTGGGACTGGAGTCCGGAGCGAGCAGGAGCCTGTGTCCGCCTCGGGGGCACTTGGCGTTACTTTTATTTGTCTCTTTTTGACTCTGGTGTAATGCAGCAAACAGCGGGGAATCCTGGCGGCTCTGCCAGTCTCCCCGGATAGTCCACCGTCAACTCTGTCTGTCTCCCTGCCGCACTGGCAGGGGACTCTGCGGCTGACTGCCCGGTGCGTGACCACCGCGCTGCGTCGGTGTCCAGGCGGGGAGCGGGTGGAAGCGTTGCGTGAGTGGTGGTTAATTGCACCTGCATCCGAGAGTGCATCCTTTTTTCTTGTGCTGATTGTGCTTGTCCTGGCGTGTGTCCTTTATCTCTTTAAAGTTCCTTTTAACGTCCTTGCTTTCGAATATGTTTGTCTCGTAAACGGTTTTTAAAAAGCAGAGACAGGACCTCCTTTCTTGTCTCGAAAACTTCTTGAAGAAATAGTCCACATATACTGGTTCAACTTTAGCACTACCATGCTTTCTCGCTTCTCAGATACCATTGATTATCAGACCACACTATCGATTTTGTGACTGGCTTTAGGGAATAAAACATTTCAGGCACCTCTGTTGATTATAAGACGCAGCCTGATTTCAGAAGTATTAATGTGTGAGAAAAACTAGGAAGTATATAAATGTGTTAAATCCAGTGTAATATGTTTACTTGGTTACACAGCATTGGACACATGCGCCACCTGCTTTTATTTCTTTTGGAACATCCCTGATGTTGCTGCGCTGATTGTCTTCCTGTCTTGCAACCGCTCGTTTTCTTCTCTTTATTGTGTTCGTGCCCTGTTCTAATTTTTGACCTTGTGCCTTTTCTCACTTTCCACGTTTGCTCTGGGCAGTGTCATACATTGAAGTTAACTGTCGCGGCGGTATAGACGATTTTCAGATCTACCTTAGCTCTTTTCCTTGAGCTCAAACTTAGTGCATCACAAAATCGTTGTCATCTCACCCTTAGTCCTCCAGGCCCTACCCGTTTCCCTTGACTTAGAAATCTTAGTATTTTTGAATTGACATTCACTTCTGGTCTCTTCATCCTGTCATTTTTCAAGACTGTCAGGTTTTCTTTTCAGTAGTTGCGTTAGTTGTCTGTTGTGTAATAAGTTGCTGAAAACTGAAGCAGTTCATAACAAATGTTTATTGTGTCATAGTTTCAGGAATCTGAGAACGGCTCAACTATGTGGTTGTAGGTCAGGATCTCCCACAAGGCTGCGGTCAAATAAAGGGTCGCTGGAGCTGGAGGATCCAGTTCCAAGCTCACTCATGAGTTGTTCCTTGACAGCTCTCTAGGACAACTCACAACAGCGTCCCGGCTGTTTGAAGAGCGAGAGCGAGAGAGCGAGAGAGAGAGAGAGAGAGAGAGAGAGAAACGAGATATTGGCCCTTGTGTCTTTTATAGCCTAACTTCAGAAGTGACATCCCATTTCCTGTCTATTCATTACATGGACCACTCTGGTACACTGAATGAGGAGGCCACTGAGGACCCAGGAGGTGGGGAATCACAGGGCGCACCTTGGAGGCTGGCTTCCACGGTAGCTTTGCCCCGGGGATTTATTTTTTGTTTCTGTCTCCCTAAGTCAGTGCTTAATGGTTAGAGGGTTGATGTGTGGTGGCAGCTAGCATGCTCCCATTCATCTTCAGAGGTGACTTTCCCTTAGGCACCACTTTGATTATATTGTTAGTCCTCTACCTAAATTTCATTTTACTTCTTATTGGCTACCTCATAATTTATTGCAGACTTACCCTATGTTTAGTGCTTTATATGTATTAACTATGTAATTATTTTAACAATGATGTGAGGTAGATGCCATTAGTCTCATTTTATGGATGAGGAAACTGAGGCTCAGCGGAGAGGTTAGGTGATTTGTCCAAGGTCACACAGCAGTTAAGGGAAGAAGCTAGGATTTATATCCACGTAGTGTGCTCCAGACCTTGCTTTTGTTCAGGCTTTCAGCCTGTTATTCACAGCTTCCATAATATATCTGTGTCTTAGTCCTTAATTTTACAGCTTTGTTCATTATGTATCTTCTAGGTAAACTAGACTACTGCTGTCACCGTACTTTCTTGCCCTTTGGTGGTAACTGAAATGTTCTTGGTTTGGAATAATGCCAGTTCTCCCATTTCTGCTGATTGAAATCCTAATCATCCATTGAGGCCCACCTCAGGTCCCACCTTCTCCCAAATTATCTGAGCTATATATGAACTTCCTTCTGTAGTCTGTGGAATTTTACATAAATAACTCTTACTATTTCACGTATTAGGTTTATTTGTGTCTACACTTTTATTCCCTTACAGTCTAGACATTTAAGATTAGGGACTATGTCTTCAGCCCACATTCCCCGGAGTACCTGTCATATCCCTTGTACATGCTAGATACCTAAGAAACATCTGATGAATTAATGAAAGGGAAACCGTTTAGAAGATTTGCAAGTATTCCAGGTGTGAAGAAACATGAAGACATACCTTTGTCTGAAGTCTTGGATATCAGCCTCAGCAATACAGCTGACTGATTTTGCAGTTTTGGACTGATTTTGCAGATATTTCAGGACTCTTAAGATGAAAGGTTGTTCTGTCATGGACTAAAGTGGTGGAATTAGGAATAGAATGGAAAGGACTGAGTTGATAGACTACAAACAAACGGAAGGTGAGATTTAGGCAACTGCAATTGAAAGAGGAAGAGGAGGGAAGCCATGGTGACTCAAAGTTGAACCTGTAAGAAGTGGGAGAGTTGGTTGCCTGCCTATTAACTGGTGTGAGGATATGCAGACATGTGGGATATGAGCCCTGGGGAGACGAGGGCAGTCGGTTGCTCAAAGGCTGGGAATATCTTAGTTCTTTTCTCACTGCCATCTCTTCCATGGGCCTCTCCTGCCCTAGCCCCTCACTATCCCTTAACATGCTGTGATTTTTTTCTTCCCTTTATGCCTTGTGTTCTTCGTTTCTTTAAGAAGTAGCCAAGGATGACCACATATACTCCTGTTCTTGGCCAGCACGTTGCCTTTTGAGATTTTCGGATCCTCCCCAGCTGTTTTACTCTCACAGCTCCTTTCACCTCCTTAGACTGAATTATAGTTTCTGGCTTCTCCCCACCCCACCTTCTGCTCACTCTTTTCCACTGAAAGAAAAACTGTATCTTGGCAAGATTATGAAAGAGAGACTACATCTTCCTTCTGACACCTTCTTTCGCTAACCCTTTGGGTCTCCCTCATCACCAAAACTTCTTTTCTTTTCTTTGAGACAGGGTCTCACTCTGTCACCTAAGCTGGAGTGCAGTGGTGTGATGTGGCTCACTGGAGCCTCCACCTCTCAGACTTAAGCGATCCTCCCACCTCAGCCTCCCGAGTAGCTGGGACTCCAGGTGTGCACCACAACACCTGGCTTGTTTTAATTTTTTTGTGGAGATGGAGTCTTGCTATATTGTCCAGATTAGTCTCGAACTCCTGGCCTCAAGCGGTCCTCCCTGCCTTGGCCTTCCAAAGTGCTGGGATTACAGGCATGAGCCATGGCACCCAGCCAGTTTACTTTATTTCTGGTGCTTCTTGCACTGGGCCGAGCAGATGGTGGGTATTGATTAAATACAATGTACACATGAGCTTGAAGAGTACTCAAGGCTGCAGGTTAAAAAGGGTTTTCTTTGTCAAGAAAGGGAAACATTTTGCCTATTTGAAGTAGGAGAGAAGAAGCCAATGGGGAGAGTCAGGACCTTTTAGTATCCTAGAAGGTTTGGATTTCATTACAGAGCGGGATTAGTTTTAGAGAATAGGAACATTTCCCCCTGAGACTGTAGGGAAGAAGGAGAGCCCAGTAGATGGGAAGTTAGCTGATTTTTACAATGGCTAGTTCTTTTTTCCTGGGGAAGATGTGACAACATGAGCTATGAGGCTGATATGGAGATGTCAAGAGAAGTGTGGGTATGGAACTCACATGTATGTGTGTGATTCTGTGTAGGTTTATGTGTGTGTGTATGAGAGAGAGAGTAGAAAACCAGGAAATAAGTATTCAGCAGTAGACAAGGACATGTAAGAAGAACTGGAGGGAGCTGCTCTCTCATTTTTGGGCCTTTTTCCAGTGGCCCCATGGATTGGTGATTGGTAACCCCATGGGTTGGTAGAATAGTAGGGGTCTTGGTGCTTGAAAGGCCGCACTGAAGTAGTAGGCCATAGAGTACAGAATGGCATGGGAGGTGTCATGATTAGGAGGGAGTGACTCTGATAAAGTGAGTAGGACTTAAAAGTCCCAGTGAATTTTCAGATACTTAAGAGTCCAGTCAGAAACTCACTTGTGGTGCCTGTGTTTGGGAAGTGCTTGTATAGTTGTTGATAGACACTTTTATTAATGTGAGGTAATGGAGAACCAGTGGCTAGAATCTTTAGTTTTAGAATTAGATGTACATGGAAGAAAATCTTGACACATTGCTTCTTAGCTCTGAATAGGGCAAACATTTTTGAGTTGTGGTTCCTTTATAAAATGGGGTTAATACCTATATTGCTGGGTTGATGTGAGGATTAAATGATGAGAATGCATGGCATGATATACTGAGCATATAAGCACTCAATAAATGTTGGTGATAATGAAAGCAATTAATTAATGAAAGACCATGATAATTAAAGAAATTGTATGAGGACAAAGATATTGTTCATCTTCTGCTTCTTTGTCTCTGGATTTCCCTGAATTGCTGTCTTTCAGCTTGTTGAACAAGAAATAGAAAAAGGGCTTATTTTAAAGTTTTTCGGTTTTGGCAGGAAATTCTCATAGTTATCTTGGTCGGAGTACCCCATGGCTCCAGTTTAAGGCCTTGATGATCTCATTGAATCATTTACTGGTGGCTCCACATCTCAGAATTAGACTACTTAGTATTGACATCTCAGTTGTCTTTTTGTTGTTGTTGTTGTTGTTGAGACAGTCTTACTCTGTTGCCCAGGCTGGAGTGCAGTGGTGCAATCATGGCTCACATGGTCTTGAGCTCCTGGGCTCAAGTGATCCTCCCATTTTGGCCTCCCAAGTAGCTGGGACCACAGGCCGTGCCACTGTGTCTGGCTAATATATAAATTTCGTTTGTGAAGATAGGATCTTGCTATGTTGCCCAGGCTGGTCTCAAATTCCTGGCCTCAAGTCATTCTTCCTCCTTGCCCTCCCAAAGTGCTGGGATTATAGCGTGAACCACTGCGTGGCCTGGAGGTTGTCTTATTCCTTAAACCAAAGGGAAAGAGAGCTTTTATTGAAAACATTCTGTATGTCAAGCACTTTGCATAGAGTACCTCACTTGTGTTTTCTTTTTAGTCAAAATAATATATTTTCATAGATAAGGTAAAATAGTATAAAAAAATTTATTGTAAAATCCAGCAATCCCTTGCACATCTCATTCCATTTGTTTTTATTGAGATAATTGTAAATTCATAGACAGTTGTGAGTAATACAGAGAATTGTTGTTTTATAAACTGATTCTGGAGGCTGGACCTTGCTATATCAAAGGGTTGACAGATTGCATGTCTGGTGACAGCCTGCTTCCTTGTTCATAGACAGCCATCTTCTCGCCATGTCTTTACATGGTGGAAGAAGTAAAGGAGCTCTTCAAGGTCTCTTTTATAAGGACATCCATTCTATCACTTCTAATCACCTACCAAAGGCCCCACCTCCTAATACCATCACCTTAGGGGTTACGATTTCAACAGATGTATTTTAGGAGACACAAACATTGGGCCATAGCAATTCTGTGCAGTTCTGTCACGTGTAGGTTCTGTAGGTTCGTGTATCCACCATCACCATAGTCAAGACCCTGTCCGTTAGCGCAAGGAGTAGCTCCCTTGCCTAATTACTGGAAAAAATTTTATCGTTTCAAACATGTTACATAAATGGAATAATGTAGTATGTAACCTTTGGAGGTTTTTTTTTTTTAAATACAACATAACACTGTCATGATTTATCCAAGTTGTTGTGCATATCAGTAGTTTCTTTGTTTTAATTGCTGAGTAGTGTTTCATATAACGGATATACCAGAGCTTGAATTAACATTTACCATTGAAGGACCTCTAAGCTGTTTCCAGGTTTTGGTTATTGCAAATAA
>CAUYLG010006747.1:0-26801 GCA_963573385.1 Cacajao melanocephalus | reverse complement strand
GTTACTTTTATATTTTAAAATTTATAAATAATGTTTATAGTACATGTAATTATAAACCACATGCAAATTGGCAAATGATAGGCAAATCTTATGCTACATTTACTCTGTCCTTATTTACAATTGACCTCTACCTGGCCTTTTATTTTTTTAATTTTTTTAATTTTTATTATACTTTAAGTTGAGGTAGGGTCACTCTGTTGCTCAGGCGGGGGTGGATTGGCACAATCATAGCTCACTGCAGGCTCCAACTCCTGGGCTAAAGTGACCCTCTCACCTCCAGAGCAGCTGGGATAGAGGCATGTGCCACCATGCCCAGCTACATTGTCTAAGTCATCTACAGCTGTGGTCAGCCAAATCAAAAGAGAAAAGCTTACCCAGGCCTTAGTTTAGTGACTTGGGAGATAGTGGAGGGGATGCAAAACTTTCTTGTTCTTTTATTGAGGCAAAGGAAGCATTCCTCAGATTCACTGTTATATCATGATGGCATGGGTCCTGCTTTTAGAGGCACTAGCTGTATGGCGTCGAACAAACCACTCAACTTTACTGAGCCCCAGTTTCCTCATTTGTAGCCGGCCAGGGTACCATTCTGCTTGCCTACCTCCATAGGGCTGGAGGTAGAGAAAATTAGATGAGAAAATAGATAAGAAAGCACTTTGGTTATGAGCGATAGCTCATGCCTGTCATCCCAGCACTTTGGGAGGCTGAGGTAGGAGGATCGCTTGAGCCCAGGAGTTCGAGGCCAACTTGGGCAACATAGTGAGACCCCATATCTATTGAAAAATTAAAGTAAATTTAAAAAGAAAGTACCGCATAAGCTATAAAGTGCCATGCACGTCTCAAACATTGAATGTCTTTGCTAAGAGCTTGGACAGATTCTGCCTCCAGGTAAGAGGAATGTGACTTGACCATTGTTTCCAGCAGGACATGAAGCAATGTTCTTACCTCGTTAATGCCATGTTTGGTACATTCTGCTCCTCTTCTCCCATGTCAACAAAGCTATTATTTTGTACACCATTTCCCTGAAGGCTGGAAGATTGGCTAGAGATGCTGATAGGAGGCAAGATTAAATTAGCAACTTTGAGCTGAAAGATGGGTGACTCAACACCACAGTAGCCAGGACCAGGGTGATGTCATAGAAAACGTGGAAAACTGAACCACAGATAAAGTTCATGTTTTGGTTTGTTCTTTCACTTTATCTATCTTGGATTAACTTTAAAACCAAAAACTGATGAGAATCATCACTCAAATGACTACTGGCTTTCAGGCTGTTCTCACAGAAAATCTCAGGAGTTGCTTCTGTTCTTGGGGTCTGTATTGCTTTGTGTCTCGAATCAAGTCAATTGCAAGTGAAAAAAAAGGTCCATAAACTCAAATTAATAAAGCAAGGACACGTCTATCTCACTTAACTGAAAAGCTGAGGGGTTCCAGGGGTGTTTTGGGATGCTGCCTTGATGTCTCTGTTCTCAACTCTGCTCTTTTCTGTGCTGACTCTGATCTCAGCGTGATGTCCCTCTGTGGTCTCAAGGTAGCTCCTGACAGCTCCCCTTAATCGCCTGTCCTCTCTTCCCACCAATTTCAGCAAGAATCCCGTACTGAGTCTTCTGCTGGCACTGAAGGGTTGTTATCTGCAGAATGACATGTAAGTAAAACTTTTCAGAAGATGACATTGTATTGTGGTAGTGTTGCTAATGTGTATGTGCCTGTGTACATGGCATGGCAGGCGGTGGAAGAAGACATGATTAACAATGGTTTGAGTTGTCTGCTAAAAACCAGGTGTATTCATTTTCTGTGGTTTCTGTCACAAACTATCACAAACTATGTAGCTTAGAACAGAAACTTATTCTCTCAGCATTCTGGAGCCCAGGAGTCTGAAATGGCAGTGTCATCAGGGCTATATTCCTTCTAGAAGCTCTGGAAGACATTCCATCCATTGCCCCACTGGCTTCCAGTTGCTGTCAGCATTCTTGGGCATGTGGTTGCATCTCTCCAATCTCCACCTCCATGGTTACATTGCTTCCTCCTATTCTCTGTGCCTTCCCCTCTTCTGCCTGTCTCAAATCTCCTCTGCCCTCTGTTTATAAGGACACTTGTCATTGAATATAGGGCCCACCTAATTATCCAGGATCATCTTATCTCAAGATTCTTAATCACAACTGCAAAGATACTTTTCTCTAATAAATTAACATTTGCAGGTTTTGGGAATTCGGATGGGGATGTATCTTTTTTATTTTTATTTATTATTTTGAGACATGGTCTGTCACCCATGCTGGAGTGCAGTTGTGTGACCAAAGCTCACTGTAGGCTTGAACTTTTGGGCTCAAGAGATCCTTCTGCCTCAACCTACCTAGTAGCTAGTACTATAAGCATGCAACACCACACTCGGCTAATTTTTTTTTGGTCGAGATAGGGTCTTGCTGTGTTGCCCAGGTTGGTCTTGAATTCCTGGGCTCAAATGATCCTTCCCACATTGGCTTCCTAAAGTGCTGGGACTACTGGCATGAGCCACCACACCTGGCCCTATTTTGGGGACCACCATTCCACTTATTATACCATACCATGATATGTATAAATGTTCTCCTGAAATTATCTCTAGGTCTTGAATATTTTTCTCTGGTTGCTTATGCTCTAGTTTAAAGTCATGTTTTCAAAGGCAGTTTCTACAGCAGACCTGTAAGAGATCTAAACTCTATACTTTGAATCCTCAAGTGGAGGTGGGGGGCAAGAGTTGAGGCAGTGAGAGGAACTGATTTGGAATTGTGATTGCTGAGGTGGGGAAGAAGGGCCTGAAGGAAGGTGGGGAGTGGACTCCAGAGAGTGCAATTTACTGGCTCCTAAGACAGGCTGTTGCTTGAAACCATTCCTCACAGACCCCGCCTCACCCACAGGCTGATAGTAAGAAACCACGTGTTATAACCTTTTCAGAGTCTCCAGGGAGACTTCGCTTTCTGGAACAGCAAAAAGCTCATACAAACCCATCTCCTATCAGTGTTTGCATGTAGGGTTGCCTATTTCATTAATCATAAATTACATTTTTTCTCACCCCAGGTAGGACATCGTTTCCTAAGAGTTGCTCATCTTATGGGTTGAAAGATAATTCATGAGCTCCATGTTTATCTGGTGAATATAATAGCATATTGCAAAGAAACAGGTCTTCTGCATTTCATATTCATGCAGCCACTAGTTTTGGCCCAACTGCACTCTGATCATGGCTGTGACCACTGTAGCTACTTCTCCCAGCACCCAGTGGTCTGGGATAATTAGCAAGCGCACCTGGAAAGCTCTAAAACTGCTTGAAAATGGAAGTGCCAAGTGATATCATTCTGCAACTACAGAGGAGATGTGAGAATTAAGGCAGGGCTGGACCCAATCCTTCATGCACTCTCTGTCTTTGGGAATCAACCCCTGAGTCACAGCGAGTTGAAAGTTTCACACTTGTCTATAGTGTTTGGGTGAGCCGGGTCTCATGGTGAGAGCTTTGCACAGTTAGTGCAGAAGGGCAAATAGGGAATGTAGTTTCCCTCAGTTGCACTGGGCTACCGTGATATGCTCTTGGAAGATCCCTGGGGCTGTCTTCACCCTTCCCACCATCTTGTTCACTTCCAGGTTTTCAAGGTCACCAGGACCTTTGTCTTCTTCTACATGGAAGACAGAAGTCTGATTATCTTTCTATTGGTCTCTGCCTCCATTCTTCATGCTACTGGCAAGATTATCTTCTGAAACTGTGTACACAAGTCATTCCTGAGTAGATAATGCTTCCCTGCTTGCCTCATTGTCACCTAATAATGTCCCAACTCTACAGCCCAGCTCTGAAGACCCTCTTGGGTTTGGGGGTCATCTACCACTTAAAAATATCTTTTTCTTTTCTCCTTAATCAACCCTCAACTCTTCCACATCTATAGCTCTTTCTGCCACTTTGAATGACCTTCACCAAACTGTATTGTCAGCTTCCTTATTAGTGATGGGAGTAACATCCTTAACTCTCCCAGACAGAGTGGTAGATTAAATGGATGATTTCATGGAAAGTTTCTAGGACAGCACCTGATGCACCAGGTCATCAAAGAATGATTAGGTACCCTGCACCTTTGGGGATTACTTATTGCAAGCTCTCCCTCATGGTTTAGCTTGAGAGCTGCTGCTTTTCTGATGCTGTCTTTGTCCCCTTCACTTTGGGATATTTTCTCTTTCCCACTGAAATCCAAAGCACTTCATCTGCATTCATCATTTGATGTTATGTAAAAATTACTACATACCTGGATGGATTTGGTATCAGGTCCAATTGTATGTGCCACTCTGATTTGTTCCCCCTCCCGCCGTGTTACATCTTTTCTTTTCTATAAGTCTTGAGCTATAACTTCCTTTGTGGCAAGGGCTCTCTGGGTAGCTGTTCCCAGGGCTCACTTCCTCCACATCACAGAGCTCACTGCAACTATGCAGTGTGGCTGCCGTGGCCTCCACTGCGCTCAGGGATGTAGAACCACAGCAGGGCCAGCACTCAAGTGACACAGTCTTGGTCCTATGGCCAAGAAGAAGCAAGATGGAAGCCCAGCTAGTTTCCCTGGGCATGAGTTATCTGAACTAGGTTCCTGAGGCATTAAATGTAGTCGCTAAAGACAGACCAGGAAGGTTTCAGGCTCCATGCTTCCATTAGGGTGGGTCCTACAAAGACAGTCCCGGAGACAGTGGATCAGTTGAGTTTGAACTTGGAGTTAGCTAAGACCAGGCTGACAGGGCTGTGGCCTTGCTACTCCATCAGAACTGAGATAAGACTGTGTTCAAGGAGTGATGTCTGGCTTCCCAGAGGGACCAGGTAACACAACTTGTATGAACTTGGACTGATGAGAAGGGGAGACAAGAACAAGCCTACAGCTCAATTGCTCTCCTTCCCTCCTCGTACTGTTCTAGTTTGTATGTAGCATCTGGAGGCTGTCCACGTGATAGGCAGGATATACTTGAAGTTGAAGATGTGACCAGCTGGGAGAGGACCACCTTCTATTTGCTGTTTTGACACTCTTCTGTCCTTTCTTCTCATTCCACATTCCAATGCGTTGCACTCCTCAAGAAAACAGGGTGCAAACATTGCCTAAGTGTTTGCTTCCTAAGGAAGCATGCCCTGAGAATGTTCATCTACTGTCTCTCTTTTTTCCTTCTCTCCTCTCTTTCCTTTCCCTCTCATTTCCTCTTCTCCTTTGGTTTTCTCTGTTGTTTTTTTTTTTTTTCTTCTCCTCTATGACTTATTTTGTTCAAAAACCAAATCATAGAAATTTGATTTTTTGGGGGAGGACTGTCACATTTCTTCATTTTTGAGGCTAAAGCCCTAAGGAATCATGCGGGCAGTAGTCTTCTGAGTGGGATTCAGGATGCTGAGCTTGATAAAATATTCTTTCTTTTTCTTTTTTAGAGACAGAGTGTCACTCTGTTGCCCAGGCTGGAGTGCAGTGGCACAATCATAGCTCACTGCAGCCTCAGACTCCTGAGATCAAGCAGTCCTCCTGACTCAGTCTCTCAAATATCTGGGATTACAGACGCCCAAACTTGACAAAATAAATGTGGGTACACCCCAATTTTAAGTGATCCTCTGGTTTTATCTTTGTTTTCTTTATAAAAAAAGGTTCCCATAACCTTCTATCACATACAAACATTATTTGATCAATACATTTCAGTTGGCAATGAACTTTGCAGTTGCAGTCCCAGTGAGAGAAGTCATGGGGAGACTGGCCATTGCTACAAGCTGCTCCACAGAGGAGAAGACATGTTCCCACCTTCCCCTGGAAGATGGGGATAGTGGCATCTTTCCTTTGCTCTATTTTTGTCTCTTTGGTGGGAGCAGTGTTAAAAATTCTAAGAATCCTCTATCGTAGCACTGGGGAGCTTCACAAATGTCTGACATGGCCACATAGTCATTTGTGTGTTTTTGGTGTGTGTGTGTGTGTGTGTGTGTGTGGTGGGGGAGTGGTGGTAGGTAGAACAGTGGCCCCAAAATGTCCACATCTTAATCCCCAAAATCTGTGAATATGTTACCTAACAAGGCAAAAGGTAGTTTGCAAATGTGATTAAGTTAAGGGTCTTGAGAAAGGAAGCTTATTGGATTACTCTGGCTGCATGTAATCACAATTGTCCTTATTAAGAGGGAGGAAAAAGTGTTTGAGTCACAGAGAGAGATTTGAAGATGCTATCCTGCTGGCTTTGAAGATGTAGGGAGGGGCTATGAGCCAACAAATGCAGGCCCTTTAGGAGTTGAGAAAGGCAAAGAAACAGATTCTCCCCTCCAGCCTTCAGAATGAACTTAGTCCTATACCTAGACACCTAGCCTTCCTGACACCTAGATTTTAGTCCAGTTAGACTTTAGACTTACAGAACTATAGGACAATAAATCTGCATCATTTTAAGCCACTAAGTTTGTGGCAGTTTGTTGTAGTAGCAGTAGAAAACTGGGGGGTGGGTGGTGGTGGTGGTGTTGAAGTATTGACTTTTGGGTTATTTGTAGTTAATTAGTTAAATATAGTATTTGTGAGCTTCTCCTCTGTGTCAGGCACAAAGGTGAATCCATAGTCTCTTTCCCCTTGGAGCCTGCAGTCTGAGGAAGCAATTATTCTAGTAAGTTCTACAGTTCATAGCTGTATCAAATAGCCTGTTTTACTTGTTGTTTAGGATATTTTGGTTAGGATATTTCTTTTTCTCTATGTGAGTTTTTTTTTTTTCACTAAGAAGTCATTTCTAATTTAAACCGTTGAGCACTTTGCATTTATCATGTGGAAGGTATGATAAATGGATGCTAGGGAGATAAAGATTCTCTTCAAGGGGCTTCCAATCTATTAGTAAAATTGGAAAGCACCTAAAATAGACAACTAACTCCACAGGGCAGTGTATGATTTTTAATAGAATGAGATTAGGCCAGAAGCAGAACTCAGGACTCCTGGAGTCTCCCTTCAGCTGCCAGCCTCTGTCCTCGATAGATACCATGTACAGAGCTCTGCAGATAAGGAATTCTTTATTACCTGTAGACCTAGTTTCTCTGGAGACTCCAACGCTGCTGCTTGTCTGAATCATGTCCAGCTTCAAGGGCTCCCTGTATCCCTGTAAATTTAGACTTGGACTAGAGGTAGATCAAGGTTATACCAAATGCTGATCTTGACCTGATAAATTTTACTTATAGCCTACACCACACACAAGAGAAGGCAATCCTTTTAAATCTTTTAAAAAGCAGACCATTCACCTCATTTTCATTCCTCCAGCTGAGCATCTTCCTCCTGTGCCCTGTCAGCTCTGTGCCCCAATTATATCTCTGTTCTTCAAAATATTCCTGGACCATCTGGCAGGGTCCAAGGATATTTTTTTTAAAGTTGTCTAAACAGGAGGAGAGAAGCCTTGGGATTTCCCTAGAGGTCAGAGTGTGTGACCAGCCATGCTAAGTGCCTCAAGAGACTCTTGCAATTTCAGGGGATTCATGGATTCCAGGAGAGGGATACACCATGAGGTCAGTGGATCACAGAGCCTTTCATGGAAGAAGGGAATGACATGTGCCTCAAAGGACATGGAGGATTTAATTGAACAAAGGGGAGGGAGCGTTTTCCAGGAAAGCACCTGGGGTATATAAAGTGGAAAGTGGGAATCTGTAGTGTGTAGGGTCCAGAACCCATTTAGAACTAACTTCATGCATGTAATTCTAGTTATCCGACTTGAGCCTTTCTCAAAATATCACTGGTATTTATAGGATAGTGTTTAGCCAAAGTTCATGGAGTAAAAGCAATTGTATTGAGAAATCTGGGAAACTCAGGGCAAGGATATGTGTTCTTAATCCTTTTTAATTGGAAGTCCCTGAGGAAACATAGCTGTCTGAGCCCTATATTCACCTGCAGATTAAACGAGATAGATATTAATTGACAATTTATCTTATCCTTGGTTAAGAAGCCTATTTCATAGAAGAATGTAAAGAAACATTGGCAAGATGGCACGGCTTGCAGTAGTTTACTCTGATTACACTGTTCGTGTGCAAAGATAAAAGCAAGCAGTATAAGATAATGTAGGTAGGCTTCAATCCCAGGAATTTATTATTTGAGCAATCTGCTTAAAACTTGCTCCTAACAGTGAAGAGTAGATGATCCCTTTTTAAAAAATTTTGCAGATTTTTCTTTGTACACAATTTGAATTAAACCCCAATAAATTTGTCTGCATTGGGTATGGAAGAGCATAGAATGGCAGAGCGTAAGCTGTCATGGTCTTAGGTACAATGTCGAGTAATTAGTTAATTAAGAATTGATATAGACAGAGTCCCTAAGTGGGATATTCCATAAATTATGGAGAGTCTTGGAAGACACTGTTTAGATCACAGAGAAAGATTTATTGTACATATTTTTTTTTTAGCACATGTGGAAGACCATAATTAGTGTCTCACTATTCTGTATCTGCCACACTTTCTCCTTTATTTTTTTGGACAGAGTTTCACTCTGTCACCCAGCTGGAGTGCAGTGGGGGGATCTGGGCTCACTGCAACCTCTGCCTCCCGGGGTCAAGTGATTCTGGTGCCTCAGCCTCCTGAGTAGCTGGGACTACAGGTGCATACCACCACATCCAGCTAATTTTTGTATTTTTTTGGTAGAGATGGGGTTTCACCATGTTGCGCAGGCTGGTCTCAAACTTCTGACCTTAAGTGATCCACCTGCTTCAGCCTCCTAAAATTCTGAAATTACAGGCATGAGCCACTGCACCTGGCCACAATTTTCTAGTTTTCTTGTGCTTCCTACTGAATTAAAATCTCTTTTAGTGGGTGATACAACCTTAGCTATTACCATTCATTATCATCTCAGATGGGATTAGCTGACAATGGCAAATTGATAATGAAAGTGCACATCCTGTAAACACAGGTGGAAGGAGACACAAGCATCCAGAAAAGAGAGACCTAGGGAGCCAATGTCACAATTTGGCCCAGGGCAGTAAATTGTCTAACTGGGGCCCTGTGTATCCTATCAAAGCTTGGATGGTCAGCTCAGGCACTTTGGTTGCTGGCAATAATAAGGAGAGAAAAATAAAGAAATGTACTGGGAGAATACGGGATAGCACACAGAACTGAAGAAAAAGATGAATAAATAATCAATAAATGGGACAAGAATGTGGGCAGAGTCAGAAGAATAATGGGCAGTGTCTGTGAGCATCACTTTTGGGATAAATCTTCTCCGAATGTTTCTATCTTTGAAGTGTGTTGCACAAAATCTGAATCCTTGCTGGGGGCAGGGAGAATCCAACCTGGTTTTTTGCCCTTGTATCAGGAAAGGGGAGGGATCCTAAATGACAGCTCCATCAACACCACCAGCTAGGAGTGGGGTGATTCTTCACAAGAGGGCAGGGCATTGCCCCCAAATCAAGTGAGACGGGCTTTGGGCTGCTTGTAACAATAGATGTCATATCCAGGTAGCCAGAAGTTTTTTAATGCTTTCTAAATGGGAGGAGAAAATTTTTTTATATTTACTTTCAATATAAACGTCAAGGCTTTCAAAGAACTTTTGTCAAGACTTAAACATAGGGACACTTGTAAACTGGGTAATAAAAACTAAAGAAGAGGGGACAACTGGTAGAGACTGCAGATGAGTCTGAAGTCCCCTTTGGAGATTCATGACTTTATTTTCATTCTGAAATAATTAAAAAGGTAAGTGATATACAATGATCCCAGAATTTCTAAGAGGAATTTATGTAAGATTGTACATAAAGTCAATAGAATATGGTGGAGAAAGCTTGGACTTTTGAGTTGGAGGGGTTTATAAACTAAGATTTTTTTTTTTTCAATTCTTTCCTTCATCATATGGAAATAACCACATCTCTTAGGGTTGTTGTAGGGTACCTGAAGCTCTTGGTATATATTAAGCCTTAATAAATGCTAGCTTTCTTCTCTCCTGCTGTGTGTTTATGTATATGTTCCTCTTTATATATGAATCATATATAGTAACATAGTTTTCCTTTCCCTATAATGAGCTGAAAACAAATTCTCTTCTCTTCAAATCTATTTTTCTTCTTTGGAGCTGATATTGGTAACAGGGGTACACAGCAGACAAGCTCGTCCCTATCCTGTGGTCTGTATTACAAGATACAATCATTTTTCCCCTGGTGGTAGATGAGGCAATTCATATCCCTGCTTGTCTTAAACCTCTCCTGCAGCAACAGTCAGCTATAGTTTAAAGTCAAAATGAAATCCTCTGTGGATTTGAATCATAGCTAGAAGCAAGGCCATCAAGTTAGGAGTGGTTGATTTAGCAAAGCAAAAAAAGAAAAGAGTCTTAGAACACCTAAATTACAATGAATGGTAGTAGTATGTCATTCATGACAACTTCAATATTCTCAAATATTTTGTTTTATTTGCTCAACCAATTCCTCATGTTGAAATGGCTTGATGGGGTGAGTCTTCCTAAGTTTTATTTTAAATGGGGCTGAAAGTAGAAACCGTTGTAGAAATAAACAAGAAATTGTTTAAGGAGACATCCAGAGGGAGAAGCAGCAAATAATCTTGGAACATGTAGGCAAAAGAGCAAGTCGTCTTGCAAAATATGGCAAAAAAAATCTACCATATCTGCTCCAGCCCAAGGGAGAGAGTAATCTAGGGTACCCAGAACACAGAAAAAGAGCTTCAAAGTCAACCAGAACAAAATTGGTACCAGCCTTGCCACTTTCTAGTAGCTAATCAACTTTAGAAACATGTCTTAGCCTCTCTGATTTTCATTGTTATCTGTAGAATAAGACTAAAAAAATCTCCATTTGCAGAATTCCTGTGAGGATGAAATGAGAATGTAAAGCACTTTGGAGTGGTTGCAACATAGAAAACATTGGATAAATGATGTTATGTTATTGCTTAATATATTTAATATAATATGTATTCTAAGATATATATTAAAATATGCATGCATTAAGATTTGACCTCAAAAATGAAAAACGATGCTTTATTATGTGAGAGTTAATAATCCTATAACAATTATGAATAGGAATCATATTAATTCTTACATAAAAATGGTGAAATTTGAGGAGATACAGCATAAGAAAATAACATGGATTTGGGGTCAGAAAGTTTTCTTCTGCTTGGTGGCTGAGATTTTTGAATAAGTCACTATAACTTACTAAATTTCAGTGTCTTTATCCATACAGAGGGGATAATACCACTTACTTTTTAGAGTTTGGGGAGGATTGTAAAACAACTAATGAATATTGCCTGGCATATGGTAAACAAAAAACACCTGTTCTCTTCCCTTTTTGTGTTGTTCTGAGACTAACACAATCCTACTATACCTCGTAGTCACTTTAGAATACAGACAGTATATAGAGTCTCAAAATCTCACAGGTAGCATATAATATATTGGAATCATCAAACATAAAGTTTAAAAGTGAACCTGGTGAATATTTAAACTCTACTAACGGATACATCTGGGCTTCTGATGTGTCCCTGGTAAGTAAGTTGCTAGGTAATTTCTGTAGTACTAGGGACTTACGACCTTAGAACAGAGACGCCTTTCCTTTGAGGCACTTTTAATTGTCAGAAAGCTCTTAATATTGAACTGAAATCTCCTGGCAATTTTCCTTCAATGGTTATAGTTCTAGATGCTGAACGTCTTCACATCACAGCCCTTTGTGTATTTTAAGTCTGCTGCCTTAGAACAGTGCCTGACCGATGGTAGGTACTCAGCAAATGGTTCCCCAGTGAATGAATGAGTGGATGAATGGGACAAGAAATGAGAACCATTTAACAGTGTTAGTGCTTTACTGCCTATGCTGAGAATATTAGCACAATTTCTTTTGCACAAAATGGTAATATATTGTATCAGTCATGGCCCAATAAAGACAGCAGAACCATTATGAGTTTTATAGAATAAGAGATTTATCATAGGAAGAAGGCCTTATACCATTTTGGAAGCGGTTGCAGAAGTGTGGTTTACAAGGAGGGGTTGGAGGATCAGAGAAATGTCTGTAACCTGCCTTCTGAAATGCTAGTGCAAGTGGACAAGGGCAGAGTTCACAAAGGAATATGGGGAGGCAGGAACATCAACTGAGGAGTGAAAATGGGAAGAAGACTGGGAAGCCTGTTGTTGCCTCTGCATCTGGTTATGGGCCTGGAAAGACTGTTGGTCCTTGTGTTTGGGCTCTTTAGAGAAAAAGAGAACCAGTAGGATCTATCTGCTTATCTATCTATCTATCATCTATCTATCTATCTATCTATCTATCTATCTATCTATCTATCATCTATCTATATCTATCTATCTATCTATCTATCTATCTATCTATCTATCTATCATCTATGTATCTATCTATGTATCTATCTATCTATGTATCTATCTATCTATCTATCTATCTAATCTATCTGTATCATCTATCTATCCTATCTATCCATCCACCCACCTTTCTTTCTATCTATGGAATTGACTCACGTGATTATGAAGGCTGGGAACTCTAAAATCTGCAGGGGGACTGGCAAGCCTGAGACCCTGGAGAGTTGATGGTGCAGATGAAGGCTGAAGGCAGTCTGTTGGAGAATTTCCTCTTGCTCAGGGAGGCTGATCTTTTTGTTCTGCTCAGGCCTTTACCGTATTGGTTGAGGCCCACCCACGTTATGGAAGACAATGTACCTTACCTAATGTTCACTGATTTAAATGTTAGTCTCATCTCAAAAATGCCCTCTGAGTTGACACATAAAATTGGCCATCACAGTCAGCAAAGCTTGCGGTCAGGAAGAAGAGCTAGATACAGAGGAGGGAAAGCATGAATGAGGGCTGGAATCTGCCAGCACTTCTGCCTCTTTCTCTTGTTGTGCTAACAATGAAGGTCTTTGAAGAGTCAATGGTTACCATTCACTTCTGCCTTCCAAATCTTGCTCAGATTTCCCAGAAGATAATTCTGGGAATCATAGAGCTAGCAGACCAGTTGGTATGCATAAAACTACATAGTCGGCTGGGCACGGTGGCTCATGCCTGTAATCCCAGCACTTTGGGAAGCCAAGGTGGGCGGATCACGAGGTCAGAAGATCGAGACCATCCTGGCCTACATGGTGAAACCCCATCGCTACCAAAATACAAAAATTAGCTGAGCGTGGTGGCGCCTGCCTGTAGTCCTAGCTACTCAGAGGGCTGAGGCAGGAGAATTGCTTGAACCTGGGAGGTGGAGGTTGCAGTGAGCCAAGATCACACCATTGCACTCTAGCCTGGCGCAAAAACAAACTACATAGTCAACCCATTGTTAACTTGGCATCATGTATACCTTTTTAACCTGTATTTAACTTTTTAACATGATGCAATGACACTCCCCAAACAACCTAACACCTGCTAACTTTCTTGCCCCAAAAGGATACAGTCTCATGTGTCATATAATCCATCTCTGGGTGATGTTATTATCCTTCAAGCTGCATCACACTTTTCCTTTGACATCTTGTAACCTGAACACTGAGATACAAGACTAACCAATTATTAACACATCTGGTGATAGATACTAGCTTAATGGGAGAAGGGGAAGAAAGGAACATAATTGGTTAATATATACACAAATATTCATACGAAAGTAAGAAAACGACAGTCAAAATTACAAGTCTTTTTTTTTTTTTTTTTTTTTTTTTTTTTTTTTAAGACAGAGTCTCTCTCTGTCACCAGGCTGGAGTGCAGTAGTGCAATCTCGGCTCACTGCAACCTCCACCTCCCGGATTCAAGTGATTCTCCTGCCTCAGCCTCCTGAATAGATGGGACTACAGGCTTGCACCACCACACCCAGCTAATTTTTGTATTTTTAGTAGAGACAGGGTTTCACTATGTTGGCCAAGATGGTCTCGGTTTCTTGACCTTGTGATCCACCCACTTCAGCCTCCCAAAGTGCTGGGATGACAGGTGTGAGCCACCGCTCCGTGCCTTCAGTCTTTGTTTTTACAACTAGACAGGCTTAACTGGTGTTATCCCAGCACTTTGGGAGACTGAGGTGGTCTGATCACAAGGTCAGAAGATTGAGACCATCCTGGCCAACATGGTGAAACCCAGTCTCTACTAAAAATACAAAAATTGGCTGGGCATGGTGGCACGTGCCTGTAGTCCCAGCTACTCGGGAGGCTGAGGCAGGAGAATGGCTTGAACCAGGAAGTCGGAGGTTGTGGTAAGCTGAGATTGCGCCACTGCACTCCAGCCTGGCAACAGAGCGAGACTCTGTCTCAACAACAACATCAGCAACAACAAAGAATAGCTGTACTTCTTCCATGGCCGTGCAGAGCTCCTAGCAGCAACAAAGCAGGGATGCCAGCCCTTTTAAAGGCTCTGTTCCAGAGCTGCAAAGCATCACCTCCACTGAATTCTAGTGTTTATTAAGTAACCTGGTTTATTCAGCATCCATTGAAGGGGCAAGAGCTATACCAGGGCATCAATTTTGAGAGGCATAATTCTTTGAGAGCTTCTGCAACTGACTAGTATATGTACTTTTGGAATTTTTTTAAAGAAAATTGTGTTGCCTACATAAAAATCATAGCGTAATAGCTCTATGACCTGTACTTTACAGACAGAGGGATAATGTTTACAGCAATATTCAGGGTTTCTTCTAACATCATAGAAATACACTGATAGTGGTAGCTGTTGACTGAAAGATGAATTCATTCTCTTGTTTCTCTGTTGGAAATACCACTCGAATAGTAAATGAAATGTCCCAGCCATGGTCAACGTATTTTTCCTGCACTGTTCATTGGCTGTTATCAAACCTTTAGAGTAAACTTGTTCGGCAAGTTTGTTGGGCATGGCTGGGTGCCCCAAATTGCTAGTTGATATTTAAAAATCTGATCTCATGTGTTTTTCTTTCTGTTCACCACTTGTGACCCTGTAGCTCGTTGGCCACTTAAATTAAGCCACAAGTCTCAGGCTGTCAGTGAAGGGAAGACCAAAAAGAATACAGCGTGAACAAATAGTCAAATTCTTGGCTTTTTTGTTTGTTTGTTTGTTTTGAGATGGAGTCTTGCTCTGTCACTAGGCTACAGTGCAATGCAGTGGTGTGATCTTGGCTCACTGCAATGTCCGTCTCCCAGGTTCAAGCAATTCCCCTGCCTCAGCCTCCCGAGTAGCTGGGATTACAGGTGCACACCACCACACCCAGCTAATTTTTGTGTTTTTAGTAGAGTCGGGGTTTCATCATGTTGGCCAGGATGGTCTCAATCTCCTGACCCCGTGATCCGCCCACCCCGGTCTCGCAAAGTGCTGGGATTGCAGGTGTGAGCCACCATACTGGGCCAATTCTTGGCTTTTTGTTCTAAAATAAGCTTTTATAACTCTTAGTAGAGTGATACCATTTTGTATTTGTAAAATCTGAAGTTTTTAGAGAGGAAAATATGTGGGGCTTCAAGGCAGCGATTGCTTGGAGGATAAAGAATGTGGTACTCATATCTTAAACCACAGAGTAGAAGATGTGAGATGACCAAGAGCAGTTTCCCTCCAAAAAGACTAAGTACAACCACTTTGGAAAACTGTTTGGCAGTTTCTAATAAAGCGAAACATACATCTACCCTTTGACCCAGCAAGTTTATACCTTATCTAGAGACTCACAGTGCTGGTAGATCAATGTACCCAAGAGAAGTAAAAATATATGTCCAAAAATATTTGTACGTACACATTCATTGCAATTTTATTCACGGTAGTGAAAAAATTGGGAATAATCCAAATGTCTATTAGGTGACTAGATAAACAACTGTAAAATTTTCACACAGATTTTAAAGATGTGACTTACTTAACAGAAGAGAAGGTATTTGAAATTCTTGAATTATGCAGAGAAAGAGGATTATTCCCCTTTAATCCATGTTATTGGAAGAGTTTTTTTCTAGTGCTAAGGCATTGGCACGGAGCTTCTAGAAAGTTACACAGCATACCAAGGAAGAACTGAAATCTCTTCAAGCAAAGGATGAAGACAAGGATGGAGATGAAAAGGAAAAATCTGCATGTTCTCCTACTGCTGTGGAAGAAGACTCAGAAGCATCTTCCTCAAGGATAGGTGATAGCTCACAGGGAGACAAAAGTTTGCAAAAATTAGGCCCTGATGATGTGTCTGTGGATATTGACGCCATTAGAAGCGTCTACACCAGATTGCTCTCTAATGAAAAAAATCGAAACTGCTTTTCTCAGTGCACTTGTGTATTTGTTACCCAACGTGGAATGTGACTTGACGTATCACAACGTATGCTCTTGAGATCCTAATTATCTGCATTTGTTCATTATTGTAATGGAGAATAGAAATCTCCACAGTCCTGAATATCTGGAAATGGCTTTGCCATTAGTTTGCAAAGCAATGAGCAAGCTACCTCTTGCGGCTCAAGGAAAACTGATCAGACCGTGGTCTAAATACAATGCAGACCAGATTAGGAGAATGACGGAGACATTTCAGCAATTTATTACTTACAAAGTCATGAGCAATGAATTTAATAGTGGAAATCTAGTGAATGATGATGATGTCATTGTTGCTGCTTCCAAGTGCTTGAAAATGGTTTACTATACAAATGTAGTGGGAGGGGAAGTGGACACAAATCACACTGAAGATGATGAAAAGCTCATCCCTGAGTCCAGTGAGCTGACACTTCAGGAGCTTTTGGGAAAAGAAAGAAGAAACAAGGTCCTTGAGACCCCCTGGAAACTGAACTTGGTGTTAAAACCTTGGATTGTCAGAAACCACTTATCCTCTTTTGAAGAGTTTATTTGACGTTCTAGAAATGGATAAAGATTATACTTTTTTCAAAGTAGAAAGAAATTCTCTTTTATGGTATGTCCCTTTATATTGTATGCTGTCACAAAGAATTTAGGATTATATTATGACAATAGAATTTGCATGTATAGTGAATGAAGAATCACTGTTTTCGACGGCTTAGTTCAAGGACATCAGTTGAATCCCTATTTGAGACTCAAAGTTAAATGTGACCATATCATAGATGATGCATTTGTCCGGCTAGAGATGATTTGCTGTGGAAAATCCCACAGACTTGAGGAAGCAGTTGTATGTGGAATTTGAAGGAGAACAAGGAGTTGATGAGGGAGGCGTTTCCAAAGAATTTTTTCAGTAGGTTGTGGAGGAAATCTTCAATCCAGATATTGGTATGTTCACATAAGATGAATCTACAAAATTGTTTTGGTTTAATCCATCTTCTTTTGAAACTGAGGGTCAGTTTACCCTGACTGGCATAGTACCAGGTCTGGCTCTTTACAATAACTGTATACTGGATGTACATTTTCCCATGATTGTCTACAGAAAGCTAACGGGGAAAAAAGGAACTTTTCGCGACTTGGTAGACTCTTACCCAGTTCTATATCAGAGTTTAAAAGATTTATTGGAGTGTGAAGGGAATATGGAAGATGACATGATGATCATTTTCCAGATATCACAGTCAGATCTTTTTGGTAACCCGATGATGTATGAGCTAAAGGAAAATGGTGATAAAATTCCAATTACAAATGAAAACAGGAAGGAATTTGTCAGTCTTTATTCTGACTACATTCTCAATAACTCAGTAGAAAAACAGTTCAAGGCTTTTCGGAGAGGTTTTCATATGGTGACCAATGAATCTCCCTTAAAGTACTAATTCAGACCAGAAGCCATTGAATTGCTTATATGTGGAAGCCAGAATCTAGATTTCAAAGCACTAGAAGAAACTACAGAATATGATGATGGCTATACCAGGGACTCTGTTCTGATTAGGGAGGTCTGGGAAATTGTTCATTCATTTACAGATGAACAGAAAAGACTCTTCTTGCAGTTTACAACGGGCACAAACAGAGCACCTGTGGGAGTACTAGGAAAATTAAAGATGATTATAGCCAAAAATGGCCCAGACACAGAAAGGTTACCTATATCTCATAGTTGCTTTAATGTGCTTTTACTTCCAGAATATTCAAGCAAAGAAAAACTTAAAGAGAGATTGTTGAAGGCCATCATGTATGCCAAAGGATTTGGCATGCTATAAAACAAAACAAAACAAAACAAAACAAAAAAAACAAAAGAGGGAAGAAAGAAACAAAGAAAAAATTTTAAAAATTCTGGAAATATAACAAGAGGGATAAATTTTTGGTGGTGATAGTGTCCCAGTACAAAAAGGCTGTAAGATAGTGAACCACAGAGTCATCTATGTCTGTGCCTCCCTTCTTTATTGGGGACATGTGGGCTGGAACAGCAGACTTCAGCTACATATATGAACAAATCCTTTATTATTATTATAATTATTTTTTGCATGAAAGTGAAAACTTGTATGTAAAGGGAGGTTTTTCTGAATATTTATTTTAAGGGTTAAGTCACTTTTGTTTGTGTTTATTACTGCTTGAGACTGAGCCTTTTGAGTATGTGAAAAATATATACCAACAGAACTACTCTCCCAAGGAAAATATTATCACTATTTGTAGATCATGTAACCTTCAAGTGTGTGCTACTTTTCTGTCCCTGGATCTAACTCAGATCAGGAACTGTGTTTTTTTTTTTAACGATTTGCTTTTGAAACTTGAAGTCTTGAAAACAGTGTGAGGCAATTACTGCTGTTCTAGCCCCTAAAGAGTTTTCTGTGCAAAATCTTGTTAATCAATAAAGATGGAAGGGAGAAATTGGAAAAAATGTCATACAATGCAATATAATGGAACAAATTACCAACAGTGCCACATGCATGCATCTCAAAAACATGATGCTGAGTGAATAAAGCCAGACCCCAAATAGCATGCACTGCATGATTTCATTTATATGAAATTCTGGCACACACAAAGTTAACCTGTGATGATAGAAATCAGAAAAGTGTTTGCCTAGGAGTGGTAATTGGGGAGAAGCATAAGAAAAATTTGGGGGTGATAGAATATTCTATATCTTGATATGACTATAGGTTACAACAGTGTATATATTTGTTAAAACTAATTGAATTGTTCATACACTCTATGTAAATTATACCTTAGTGAAAGAAAGGAGATAAAAGTTGATCCAGCTGGAGTGAGGAGATTTGGGATGATTTGGATGCTGGTGTGTTCTGAAGATACCTCTCTCCCTAGCCTTGCAGACCACACTTTGTTCCTCTTGACCCAAGAATGTCCAACGTGGCCGCTGAGACTGTATGGCTAAAGTGTCCAGGTAATGAGCTGAGAGAGTCTCACACAGTTTAGATGATATGGTTTGGCTCTGTCCCCACCCAAATCTCATCTTGAACTTTCTAGATATCCTCATATGTTGTGGGAGGGACCTGGTGGGAGGTAATTGAATGATGGGGGTGGGTTTTTCCCCATGCTGTTCTCGTAATAGTGAATAAGTCTCATGAGATCTGATGGTCTTATAAAGGACAAATCTTTGGCACACACTCTGTTGCCTGCTGCCATGTAAGATGTTTCTTTATTCCTCCTTCGCCTTCTGTCTTGATTGTGAAGCCTCCTCAGCCATGTGGAATGGTGAGTCCATTAGACCTCTTTTTCTTTATAAATTACCCAGTCTCTGGTATTTCTTCATAGCAGGATGAAAATGGACTAATACATTAGACCTCACTGTGCGTGAGGCAGAGCAGAAAAAAGTCACTTAGATTTTCCCAATACCTTCATTCTATGTCTTCTTTTTCTATGGGAGGTGAGTTGCAGCATTCTGGGACAGAGCTTTTGAACCTAAGGCAAACTTGATTGGGTTTGGAGGAAGTCAGTTGTGGATGCCAACTCCAGTTGCCTCTTACACCTGGTGCCAGGACAATGCAAGCTGCCCACCAATAAAAATCATTCCCAAGGAGAAAGAAGCTGAGGAACAGAGGCTTGAATTGACTGAGTCTGATATTCAGTTGTTATATTTTAAAATGGTAGCCATTGAGTTTAACTTGAATGACAAGGTTAGGTGTTTCAATCGTCAAAGAGAAATGAGTCCTCAAGAGCCAAATTGATTTTAGTTAAAGAAAGTCTTCTCACCCTCAGTAGATGCTCAGAGCCATTTACAAGAATCCTCCTCTCTCCTTCCCTCTCTCAGATAAACATTAGTAACTTAAGGCTATAATTGTGAGAGGAAACACAGCACCTACATTGGTCATGTGAGCTCAGCTGAGGTAGCAGAGAAGAACTACAAACATGAAATTGATAGAACTACAAAAATTAAAATTCAGTGACATTTAAAAATATGAAACTACCCAAGAAAAATAATGTTTGCAGTTATAGACCAAAAGATAATTTTTTTCAAGGATGAATGGCATCTGGAAAAAAGCACTGACAATTTAAAAATTACTTTGTTAGCAACATTTTATAGGTTTTTTTTTTAAAGTGAACTGAAACATATTTTTATTTGACACTCTGATAATTTCAATTATTTGCTCCAGTGGGCAATTCATTAGGTAACTTTGAATGAATTTTCAATACGGAAGCCTTCACTTGCTTATGGAAAGACAGCCTTTCATGTAGGACATGGTAAAACCTCAGATACTGATCTATATGAACAATTAAAATTATTTAGAGCATGTTAGCTAATGACATGGAAACAGAAATCTTAGCTGCTGAGCTAGAGGAGGGTCTCTTGTTGTGATTGTGTTTTCTTAGTCCAATTCATGCATTCCTCTGAGTTTCTCTAACTGAATCCATTTATTATTTTTCCGAATTGAACTAGTTTTCTTCTGATAATTTCCTATGAGTGTTTGAATCACCTTTCAGGCAAAATGCAGTGAATCATGATGTTTTAAGTACCCCAAGAATATGAATTTTCCAGAAAGTGGAGAAACTGTATTGTTCAGGGATAATATGGTTTGACCGTGTCTTTACCCAAATCTCATCTTGAATTATAGCTTCCATAATTCCCATGTGTCATGGGAAGGACCCAGTGGGAGGTGATTAAATCATGGGGGCGGGTCTGTCCCATGCTGTTCTGGTGATAGTGAAAAAGTGTCATCAGATCTGATGGTTTTATGAAGAGGAGTTTCCCTGCATAAACCCTCTTTGCTTCCCTCCATCCATGTAAGATGTGCTTTTGCTCCTCCTTGCTTTCCACCATGTTTGTGAGGCCTCCCTAGCCATGTGGAACTGTGAGTCTATTAAGCCTCTTTTTCTTTATAAATTACCCAGTATGGCTTTATTACCAGCATGAGAATGAACTAATACAAGGGACATTTAGGCACTGACAACCCTGACACCCTGGAGGAGAATGGAGCCTTGCTAGTGCTAACTTGGGTTCAAGAAGCAGGAGAGCTTGATATTTGTAAAAATTTTGTTAAAGGGTGGCACACAGATTTTAATGTACCACATTTATTTTAATATAAATGCTTCCAAATGATGATATATCAGCCATGTATATTAAAAGGGCAGTGGCTTGGCAGTTTTCCACCAACACCTTACCTTGAGCCAAAAAAGTCAATGGTGGCTACCTGTCCTCCATTAAACATTTTGAGGGTGAAGAATTTCACGTCAGTTTCTGCTCTGCATGGCTACTATGCTTTTAATAGGGTTTGTGACCTTGCTGAAGTAGCGTAGGAATAGAATGTAATCTCTCAGTGGAGTGTGAATTTGTGGTGACTCTCCATCAATGTATATAGCTCACCAGAATAATCTATAAAATTTTGGGAGGAAATTTAATTTTTCTTTGCAGAAAGAAGCATTTTTAAGAATAGGTAGGTTCTATATTTTCGGGGCTAAATGTTCAATGTGATCCAAGGATGTTGGATATCTCTGGAAGTAACTTGTTGTTTCATGGTTGGCTCAACTCCAGTAGTGCAAAGAGACTTTCAATTTAGTGGGAGAAATTCTTTTGAGATCAAGAAGGAAGAACTGGTATAAATATCATGATGATGAACTGAATTGTGTCCCTTCAAAATTTGTATGTTGAAGCCTTAACCTCCATTGTGATTAAATTTAGAGACTGGGTTTTTAGGAGGCAATTAAGGTTAGGCGAGGTCATAAGGGTGGGGCCCTAAGCTGATAGGATTAGTGTCCTTATAAGAAGAGAGAGACTGGCTGGGAGTTTTGACTTATGCCTGTAATCCTATCACTTTGGGAGGCTGATGTGGGCAGATTGCTTGAGCTCAGGAGTTAGAGACCAACCTGGGCAGTATGATGAAATCCTGTGTCTCTACTAAAATACAAAAAGTTAGATGGGCATGGTGGTGTGTGCTTGTAGTCCCAGCTACTCGGGAGGCTGAGGCAGGAGAATTGCTTGAAGCCTGGAGGCAGAGGTTGTAGTGAACCGAAATTGTGCCACTGCACTCCTGCCTGGGCAACAGAGCGAGACTATGTCTCAAAAACAAAAGAAGTGGGCATGGCGATTAAACCATATCAAAGTTCTGGGGTGCTATCAGAGTGTTCTGCAGTCACTGGCCAGGTTACCTGATTTCATCCTCTAGTGACATCCCACAGTAAAGCTACACGGGCCTATACATTATTCAAATCCCTGAGAAAGTAATCTATTTCTCTCTAGTTCATGGATTTCTTAACCTTGGGTTTACAGGTAGACTTCATGGTTTTATAAATTTCATAAAATTTTATGCTAAATATATCTATGTGCATTTTCAGAGGAGAGGATTCATAGCTTTAAACAGATTCTCCAGTACTTCCAGACTCTAAGGTTAAGACCTATGACTTCAGACCAAGGTGTGGTGGAGATCTTTGTTTTCCTCCCTGAGTCTTGCTCTGCTGCCCAGGCTGGAGTGCAGTGGCTCAATCTTGGTTCACTGCAACCTCTGCCTCTCAGCTTCAAACGATTCTCCTTCCTCAGCCTCCTGAGTAGCTGGGATTACAGGCACCCGCTACCATGCCTGGCTAATTTTTGTATTTTTAGTAGAGATGGGTTTCACCATGTTGGTCCGGCTGGTCGTGAACTCCTGACCTTGTGATCCACCCACCTTGGCCTCCCAAAGTGCTGGGATTATGGGTGTGAGCCACCATGCCAGGCTGGAGATCTTATAAATAGTGAAGAGTAGCTCTGGGTTAAAGTCCTGGGCATGATCTCTCAGGTCTGACCAAAGGCAATTGCAAGGCTTTTCCTGGCCGGTCTCATCAGAGAAAGCTGTCCTCCCCACATTGCAGTCTCTGGAGGAGGGAGGTGAAGTCAAGGATTCAGGTCCCCCCACATTTATTGCTCATATGCTTACAGATAGTTGCATTCATAGCCCAGGCACCTCCATTCGGGGTCCTCTTTATCTGTAGCCGTGCAGGTTGGCGGCTACTTTTCAGGTATGTCCACCAAGATGTTTCTTATAGGGGGACCTTGACTAAGACTCTTCTCTTCATTGGGTACTCTGGCCCAGTATTTTTTAACCCTAGTTCTTCCCCCTCCCTCCTTTTACTTTTTCTTTGTCTCTTGCCTTCACTCTCGTGATAAATTAATGAAAGCCTGGTTGTTTCTTTCAGTTTGGCTTGTCATCCTACTTGATCATTTTGGGATCTGGCAGCTCAATAGGAACCGAGGAACTTTAAGAGATCTCTCCTCCTCTGGAAGGTCACACTAAAATAATCATTTAAAAGAGATCTTTACAGAAGAACGTGAATATCTCAAAGACATGGTTAATTCCAAGGAGCCTCAAAATGACTCATGTTCTTAATAATTCATGCGGATTCTTCTTTACTAGGCCAGTAGTCTAATTTTAGTTCTATTTGGCATTGGGAAACTGGTGAACATACTCCATCAAATTCTGGCTTTTTCTTCCAAATGTTCCACCAGGGTCACCTGTGGCCTCTGGTGTTAGACTATCCATCTGTAATTATAGCACAAAATTGCTCATTAGAATGGATCTCAGGCTTACACAATAGGCTCAGAGAACAGCCACAGCTGCCCCATGTTAGGAACCCTCACCCATGCATTTGTGCACATACTCAGGCTTATACGCGTTTATTTCACCCAGTAATTTTTATGAATCTATTTGGCATTTTTCAATTCTCTTGGAACCAAGGCCTTACTACTTCTATGTAACTGAATTGGGTGGGAAGACGAGGGCAGGGTATTGACATGTGTTGAGCAATGACCTTTAAGAACTATGAAAGGTGCTTTTGTAAACGTTATCTCCTGTGATGCTTCCGTGAGGGTCATTTTGTAGAAGAGGATATGGATTCACAGGTTAAGTAACGTGCCCAAGGGGGCAGGTGGTGGCCTTGGGATCTGATTGCAAAGTCTGTGTCCTTCACCCTCACCACAGCATTTCCCTGGACCGGGGTCTGCTCTGCCCAACTCACCATTGTCTATTGAAGTTATCCATGATGTAATGAGACTATTATATTAACGTTTGTATTAGTCTGTTCAGGCTGTGATAACAAAACACCATAGACTGGGTGGCTTAAGCAACAGAAATTTATTTTCTCACAGTTCAGGAGGCTGGAACTGCAAAATCAAAGCCAGCAGGATTGTTTTTTTTCTGAGGCCTCTCTCCTTGGCTTGTAGCTGGCCACCACCTTGCTGTGAACTCGCGTGGTCTTCTCTTTGCATGTGCACATTCCTAGTGTCTCCCTGTGTGCCCAAATATCCTCTTTTTATGTGGACTTCACTTAGATTTTGTTAGGTCCCACCCTACCAACCTCATTTAACCTAAACATCTCTTTCAAGGCCCTATCTCCAGATACAATCATAATCTTGGGTCTTGGAGGTTAGGGCTTCAACATATGAATTTGGGAAGGCCACCATTCAGCCCATAGCAATGTTCTTATGTCCAGAGTCAGGCTCTGGGCTGTGTAGGATCCAGGATCATCCCTAGGGCACAATGGGACCCAACAAAAATCTCAAATTCCCGTCTCCTTGCCTATAAGCCTTCCACGCTGGGAAATTTTATTGAAATGGACAAACAGACTGGGTGTGTTGGCTCACTCCTATAATCCTAGCACTTTGGGAGACTGGGGCAGCCAGATTGCTTGAGCCTAGGAGTTCAAGACCAGCCTGGACAACAAGGCAAGACCCCACGTCTACAAAAAAATACAAAAATTAGCCAGGCATGGTGGTGCATGCCTGTAGTCTCAGCTACTTGGGAGACTGAGGCAGGAGAATTGCTTGAGCCCGGGAGGTCAAGGCTGTAGTAAGCCAAGCTTGTGCCACTGCACTCCAACCTGGGTGACAGAGTGAGACCCTATCTCAAACCAATAAAACAAAAATTGGCAAAGAAGGTACACTGTGAGAAGAAGAGTAAGTGGTAGCTGATGGAACCACTTCCTCTTTCCCCCATCCTTCCACTGCCTCTCTCAGATGCTTACTCATGGATTATTCCTTCACTCATTTCATCCATCATCATTTATCAGGTCCCCTACTGTGGCAAGGCTGTGTGAGGGGCTGAGCACATACCAGCAATCCGTGCTTACAAGGAGCCCCCACTTCCTGTGGGAGAGTTGGAGGATAAGGAATACGCAAAGTACCCTCTGGGAGAAGCACTGTGAGTGGTGGGTGCAGGACCTGTTTGAGGGTGGGTGGTTGGGTACGCCTTCTTGAGGTGATGACCTTCAGGCTGAGACCTGAACAGTGAGAAGCAGCAGCCTCTTGGAAAGTCGATGGAAGAGTTTCCAGACAGAAAGAATAGCATGTGCAAAGTCTTTTGGGAAGAAAGGAATGTTGGAGACACTGAGAAGAGACCTGGGTGGCTAGAGATGAGTGAGGGAGATGGGAAAGGGAGAGCAGCCTAGGGTAAGGGTGGAGGAAAAAGCAGGGGAGGATGCCTGGAGACTGTAGGCTGTGGCAAGAGGACCTCAAATTGAGAGCTACAACCCTTCTACAAAAGCCATTCAAGAGCTGAGCTTCAGGCGGAGCTGAGGCTTTCTAGGGCAGATTAGACCTTGCTTATGTAATCAGATCTGACGGACGTAATGAACGATGTCCTCATCCAGAAACTCTAGCTCTCACAAGTACAACCCTTAGTGTCTGTTGGTAGTGCCTGTCATTCTATTACTAAAGAATCCTTTTTTCAAGTACCTTTGCTTTGTCTAGGAAGAGGCTCCTGCTGAAGTATAGATAACCCTGGCAGCATATCCCAGGACACTGACAGCACGAACTAGTTTATCGGATCATCCCATCTTGACAGCTAGAGAGGAGCAGCTTGTTGGAGAATGAGGTATGCTTTTGGCTCTGCCTGTACTATTTCCAGCTCTGAAATTGCCCCCTATTAACAATATTGCCTATCCTTTTCCTAGAGTATTTCTCATATTGTCTTTTCCCTGACTCCCTACCCTCATCCTGCCACCTTTCCTCAGACTGCAGGTCCCTCTGCAATATCCCAGTCTCTTCAGTGTCTCCTGGTGTTATTTACTTCTGCACACAGCCAGGACTCCTCCTTGCCCTCTTTTTTGCCCCAAATTTCTCACCTTGGGGACTTCCACCACCCCTATCATGCAGACTCTGGATCGTTGTCAATCAGATCATCCGCTTTTTCCGTTGTGACTCTCTGGCTTCTGAAACTCACTGAAGAAAGCGATCTCATAGCCTCGATGATTGGTCATGAGATTCTCCCCGCTGTTGCACCATTCCAGCTGCACCACTGTCCTTCTAAATTCCAGCTCACTGTTTAACACGTGTCTCATCTCTAGGCTTCGTGGCCATATGCAGAGAAGCAGTTGAGCTTTGGTGTCATAATCCTGGGTTCGAAAACCACTTTACTTCTTACTCACAGCTGTGTGGTCTTGGTCAAGTTACTTAGCTTCTCAGAACTTTAGATTCCTCATTTAAACAGATTTAACAAAACAGGTTTAATAAAACTTTTATGGGCTAGGTCAAGTGGCTCACCCTTGTAATCCCAGCATTTTGGGACACCAAGGTGGGTGGATCACTTGAGGTCAGGAGTTTGAGACCAGTCTAGGCAACATGGTGAAACCCCATCTCTACTAAAAATGCAAAAATTGGTGGGCACCTATAATCCCAGCTACTTGGGAGGCTGAAGCAGGAGAATTGCTTGAACC